>JAHAQQ010000043.1:0-245444 GCA_019190355.1 Penicillium palitans | reverse complement strand
CCTGCTAAGGGCTCTGTTATAGCTGCCCTTCGTAACTTACTTAGGTAAAAGATAGGGTGCACTCGAATCGCTTCCGGCAGATCTATCTTGTAGGAATGACCTATCTTCTTAATAATCTTATATGGTCCACTTACTAGGTGCGAAAGCTTCCTACTAGGTCGATCTAGGAGCCAATCCTTTGTTATAATAAATACTAAGTCGCTAACTCCGAAATCCTCTTCTCGACGATGCTTATTCGCTTAACGAATCTGTAATTACTGTGATTTCGCGATCTATTCCTTTGTCTAGGTCCAAATCTCTTACAAATCGGAGAGCATACGAACTGCTTTCTCCTTATTCGGTATCGATATTGATAATCCTCGATCTTTCCAGTTAAACGTTATTACTAGCTCGTAACCTTATTCTATAAAAAATAGAGATTTCTTCGTCGTATCCTAGGGAAGGATTAACGCTATAAAGTCAACTATTAGTAGAGCTTAGACTAGTTATCTTGATTCTACTCGATATATAGACGTAATCTCTATACTATATATTGATTCGCGATCTCACTCTATCTATTAGTCTGTAGGTAGTATGCAGTTAACAGTTTTCTCTAGATCCCTAGGATCCTATAGAATTCAGTCTAGAATTCAGAGATAAACTAACCTTTACGGTCGGATACAATCGTTTCTAGGATTCCTATGATTCGAATGACGTGATTAATAAATAGATAAGCTATCTGTTTAGCTTTCGTCTCCTTTTAACATAGAATCGATATCGGTCTTTTACTTAATCGATCTATAATCACAAACACTACATCGTATCCGTGATAATCCTTCGGGAATAAACGAAAATCTATAGAGAGATGCTGCTAAGGCCTCTTAGGAATCGGTAAAGGATGTAACAATCTAGGCATACGATCTCTCTAAGCCTTCGTACGTTTATAGATTAAGCAATTGTTAATATATTGTTTTACGTCAGTCACCTATCCAGGCTAATAGTATCTTATCGCAACCAGCTTCTTTATTTTCTCGACACCTAGATAAGCTATTAAGGGTTATCGGTATATCTTATCGAGTAGGCGAGCACGTAAATCTCCGTTATCCGGTACCTCGAGTCGTCCTTTATAAAGGAGTAATCCGTCTTATATCGTCTATCGAGAACTCCCTTCTACCTAAGCTATTTATCGGAACTTATCTAGCTCTAGACTCTAACGATTAGACTCACAGATTCTCTTAACAATCTTAACCGTCTCGTCGGCAGTCTCTTCCGGTATTAAAGGAGATAAGTGAACTAGAAACACCCCTTTATCTAGGTAAGCTCCCAGTAATATCGTAATCCTACGACTCTCGTCTACATAAGGGGTCTCCTTTCTTAATAAAGCGTCCGCGATAATATTTCTCTTCCTAGGCCGGTACTTAATCGTAAAGTGGAATTGTGATAGGAATTCACTCTATCTTATCTGTCGCTAATTTATCTACTAGGTTGTTATAAAGTATTCTAATAACTAGTAATTAGTAAGGATCTCAAAACAATCCTTTCGTAACAGTCCTTTAAGCTCGGGTCTCTATTCTTTTAATACGCGGATGATTGCTAGAAGTTCCTTATCCCGAACTTCGTAATTCAATTTAGCTAGTTATATCGTCTTCGAGTAGAACGCTACCAGATACTAGAAATTATTTTATTTATAGTACTAAGTAAGCACTGCCCCGAGAACTCTATCTAATACGTCTATCTTAACTCTAATCCTCCGAGTCGGGTCATAATATCGGAGAATCGGTATATTAACTAGATCCCGCTTTAGACATAGGAAAGCTTCCTTATATTATATTAACTACTTAAAAGGAACGTCTTATCTTATTAGCCGATATAATAGCTTCGAGATTATACTGTATATCTTAATAAATCGTCGGTAGAAGTTGTAGAATCTAAGGAATAACTATACTCCTTTTACTATAGTCGGTACTGACTATAATTAAACTACTTCGACCTTTCCTAGGTCTACAGCAATACCGTCAGTACTTATAATAAAATCTAGGAACTTGGTTTTCTTAACTAAGAACTTAGATTTCGATAAAGCGACCTATAGTCCTACTTCCTATAGACAACAGAGCACTTCCTTAACTTGTCGCTTATAATCCTCGACATTCTTACTATAGATTAGGATATCGTCTACGAAAGCTATCGCATATTTATCTAGGTACTCCCGGAGTATATCGTTTATAAATCTCTAGAACGTCGTAGGACTATTTATTAACCTAAACGGCGTTACTTTATACTTAAAGGATCTATATCGCGTATGAAATGTAGTAAGATCTTCTGCTTCCGGCGTTAGACGGATCCGATAGAATCCTTACTAGATATCAAACTTTATATAGATCTTCGCTTTACTTATTCGTTAGATCACTTTATTAATTAGTAGTAAGGGGTAGTAGTCTTTTTTCGTGATTATATTTAGTCTTCTAAAATCGATACAGAAACGTAGTCCTCCGTCTAGTTTCTTAGCTATTAAAATCGGCGAAGTATATAAAGAGGAACTTAGGACGATAAAGCCCTTTTATAAGTTCTTAAGAATATACTTCTTAGTAGCTTTCAGCTCCTCTAATAATAACTTATAGAGAGGACAGTACCCCAGTTAGGCTTTAGCTTTAAGTATAATATTATAGTCGACTCCGGGTCTATAAGATAGTAATTCGTCTGACTTCTTTTTCGAGAAAACTTCTATAAGCCTATAATACTCTTTTAGTAGTGTCTTCTTAATCTCCTCGATCTCTATATCCTAGATTTAAGAGCTCTTAATATCGATAATATAATCAATCTCGTAAAGTAAGGTAGAGAAAGTTTCGGTCTCTTTATCAACCTTTCTACGCTTATACAATCGGTTAAATCCTATACTACCAATAGCACTAATATCGATTGTTAGTAGTGCCTCCTCTAGACGTCGAACCTTTAGATTTATCGTCTTACTTTTATTATTTAGGCTCCGGCTTATCTTTCTTTATTCCTCGACTTACTAATATCCGTACTAGTACTTACATATATGCTTATAACCGTCTTTTATCTTTAATTCTTTTTAGTCGAAAAGACGGTCTCGTCGATTAGTATCAGCTTAATAATTAGGATTTAGCTTCGGTTTCTAGAGGATAGTAGTAGGTATTAGTACTACTATCTTACTTAATACTTTGTTAAAGAGCGTCTTTTCTTCCGGCTAGATTATTCGGTACTAGTGATAGTCTAGAAGGACGTTATAATCTACAAACTATTTCCTTCTAAGAATTATATTATATTTCCCGAGATTAGCGATTAATATCGGGACCTACTGCTGCACTTTGCTATCTACATATATCGTAAGGAAAGTAATATGTGTGATCGGCTTACTAAGCTTTCCGTCGAATCCTCGAATAGGATACTCCTATCCTATACTTTCTACTTTTAATCTAAATCGTTTACTAAGAAGCACACTTAATCCTCGATTTAAGAATATATACCTATCTGCTCTAGTATCACTAAGCGCTAAAATAGAGAAAGAGCGTCTATTATATATCAGCCTAGTATTGAAAACTAAACTATCTCTAGGACTGCTAATTAACTTATATAAATCTAGTGAGTATAGTGATATCTTCTGTCTACCTAGGCAAGAGACTTAGCCTAGGTATCGGCTTTTCCTTAGTCGTCCTCTTTATCGTTAAGTTTAATAATATAGAGAGAAGGGTAAGCTGCAGCAACAGTATTAGCTAGCTTCTTCTTCAGATATTCGCGGGTTATATATTCTTACTCCTTATAGTTAAAACATCGACCTTCTTTTATTAAGGTATCTCGCTCAAAGTTCGAGAGTCTTCTAGGATTAGAATTTTCTTTACGTTTTATATAGGGAGTATATATCGGCTTCGTAGTCGTTCCCGTACTACTACCGGAAATAGCAGTAGATTACGTACGGAAAGTAGTCTTAGCTTCCTATTAGAGGCTAATCTTATAAGATATACTCTAATAGGTCTTAGAGAACGATTCGAATGTCACGGTATCTTAGTTAACTGCCTATATTACCTAGCTTTATAGTAGGTATAACAGCTTCGAGTACAAATCACGTTTGCGGTTTTCTTTAATTATAGCAGCTTCTTTAGTAAGCTACATAAACTCAGTAAGGAAGTTAGTGAAGCTATCCTTTAGCTTTATTATCAGTTTGTAGTAGGCAGTATAGGCTTTAGTACGTCGGTTCGGGTTCGCAAAAACAGTCTTTAGATAGACGATTATGTCTTCGGCGTCTATATACAGGTTGCTAGAATCAGAACCTATTTAGGGTACGATGTACAACTGAGCCTTGCCTTCATAACGACTCTATATATAGAGCTTACGATGAATAGGCAACGGGTAGTAGTCAGTGTTTGCCTTAAGCTTCTGTCGTATCACGGTCTCCTAGGTCTCAAATCGGACCTATTTGCCGTTACTAAGCATCGGAGTATCCGGTATCTTCGTAGTCTTCCGACCAGCCTCTATAATCGGTGCGCTAGTACGATTCACGAGCTAGTATGTAAGGCTATTACGAGCTCTGATTGTATATTTATAATAAGCGATCGCTTCGTCACGCTCGATCTTAAGGTCCTTCATCATATCATCGATATCAACTCTCTTAGCTATAAGGACTGCCACTTCGTTCTTAAGCTTCTAGTTCTCCTGCTCCAGTCGTTTGTACTACCGAGTAAGCTCTTAGAATCTCTCCTTCGACGGAGTCTTTATCAGTCGTTCACGTAGGGAAGACGATCCTTCGCTAGCGTTATCTTTATCTTTATCATCAGTCTCAACTGATCTTATCGGTTCGGTGATCGGGGTCTTCGGTTAGGGAGCATCCGCTATATGCTCCGGGGTATCTTCATCATCAGGCACAGCAGCAACCGGCTGCTTGCCGCGGTTCATTAGGTTTCGTCGAGTCTCGACCATTTTGATTGGTCAGACTTACTTCGGTTCAGTTCGGTTCGAGTCTTGGCTTGTACGATGCCAAGGAACGGGAAGTGGGGTGAAGCGTGACCGGAACCAATCACAATGTGGTGGTCCGTACAGTCGTACTGCTTCGTGAAGTTTGAGAATGGTACTTAGTATTATGTTACCAGCCAGTTCTTTAAACAAAAGAGTGCATTTCAACGAGAATACTAAGTACAGGGAGTAAAAGGAAGAAGAAGAAAGGAAACCTGCCTGGCAGGACCTTTGTGGGTCCAGGTCCTGTCTCCTCACACGAACCATGCAAACATCTACAAGTCGGAGACTTCTGGCAGAAAATCCCACAGGCGGCCAGTACTGGCAGAAAGGATAGTACAGTTCAGTCTCAATCGTCACATTAATAAAATCTTTAACTAGTTGTTTTAATTCTATTTAATATATAACTATAATCTTTAAGTTATATACTAATTTATAATCTTATTTTATCTATCTATCTAGAAGTAGTAACTAACTAACTATATAGTTAACTAGTTAACTAGTTAATAGTTTTCTTTTAATCCTAAAGATCTTATAGAGTTTAGTTCAGAATTTAGATAAACTAACCTTTTTTATTAAAGATAATTATTTCTCCAGAGGTAATCTTCCTCATTTCTAGTTCTAGCATTACTCGCAATCACGTCGTAATATCACAGAGATATTTGGGAGCGTGGACTCATGCGAATCCGCTTTCCATATATATAGAACACAACGGGAACAGGTAGCATGCACAAAGCGATAAACCCAAGCAACGAGTTGCCCCACCCCTGTCCCAACGTTGCATACATCGAAGGTCCAGCAAGCGGCAAAAAAGCACCTACTACTGACCGCACAACTGTATTCGCCGCGACGGCGGAGGCCGCGTATTCACCAAAGGCGTCGACCAGATATGCTTGGATGGGCATGAGGGTGGCGATAATCCCGCAGCCAATCCAGCCCAGCCCGATAATCGGCATGATCCAATGGGCATTCATATGAGCGGACCAACCATACCAGAACAGACCGATCGGGACCAGGAAGCTTGCCAGGATGAGAATCGGAAGACGAAATTCTGGCTCGGCTTGGCCGTTGTTTTTTGCTATGAGGTGGTTTTGGATCTTGTCTGACAAAGCCCCGAAAAATATTAGTCCGATTAGGGATCCAACACCAATGCCGATAAAAACGAGTCCGGTGGCGCCTTGACTGAAATTATATGTTGTTTGGTATACATCGGTGACTGTGGTGAAGAGGAGGTAGAGGTAGCCGAAAACAATTCCTGTTGTACGAAGCGGTTAAGTTCCATTCTTCGTCCTGAGGGTAGGTCGGCTTACCAGTGTACAGCGAGAACAAGGCGGCATTTGGTGTGAGGAGGAGTATCTTTGTCGGCCTGGAAATTGCCTGAATAAAAGTCTTCCTGGAATCCACCTTCAGATCCTGCCCAGAGATTATATGCGGATGGCCCATTTCTTTTCGGATTCGAGTCGCTCGTCGTCGTAGAAGGACCGGCTCATAAGTCTCAGATTGGAGTATTGACACGATAATGACGGCGACACCCGACTAAATTTGCGACGGAGTCAGTATCTGGTGTTCTGAAAACGAAAGTTATAGCACTCACGACAATGGCAAGCAGCCAGAATACCCATCGCCAGCCTTGGGCTTGTGAGAGATAGCCTCCTGCGATTGGACCAATCACAGGACCCATGAGCGGACCGAGGCCATATATCGATAGGGCCGCTCCTCTCTCTTCCCGGACAAACATGTCCGCGACAGATCCTGCGCCTAGGGTGACTGGGCTGCTACCCGAAATTCCTGCAAAGAGGCGAAAGGCTAACAGAGCGCCGATGCTGGGTGACAACGCGCAAGCAACATTCCAAACAACAAATATCATGGTGCCAATCTGATAAATGCGCAGTCGACCGTACATTTCCGAGAGAGGAGCGAGAAAGAGTGGCCCGATGGCAAACCCCACTAGATATATCGAGACGACGAACGATGACAGAGTCTTGTTTGTTGTATGGAACTCTTTGAGCACGAGTCCCTGTGCTGGTGCGACAATGGAAGACGTCAAAGGCGTGAGAAAGGTGAGATAGCCGATACTGAACATATTCAGCCATTTCTTCTTCTTTGACCAATTGACTGGCCGTGCGGGATCTGTTGGCCCATCCCAGCCAAGGTCGGGGGTGGTATTGTTGAGGGGTGAGTGCGATGTTTTTTCTGCTAGTGCTTCTTCATCATCGGACTTCAGATTGTGATTGTGCCTTGGCAAATCTTCTTGATAACCCATGTTCTTGGCAATCGGCGTGGACTTTGTGGGTAATACTAATGTCAGTTAAATCACTGCATGGACCTTGGAGATATAGTGGACAGACCTTGGGGGTCTCTACACAACAGTAGAGGTGGTCATACCAAAATATTTAAAAAGATATCGACAAGAACAGATCTGGGAAACAAGAACATTCAACTGCTTAGAGCATAGTTTATACGAAGCAATAGTACTAGTAGCCATCACATTCCTCGCATGGGCTTATCACCCCCTTACTCCTTCTGTATGAAATTCCAGCTTGTCTCGGATATCGGCATTTTTGTGTTACCCCAAAAGCCTTCTATGCATCCTCCAGGGGTCACCGGACAATTTCAATGAGATGGTCGCTTTCTTGTCTATACACCCGCAGTAGCCCATAATCCCAATATCTTTTACAAATCATGATTTGAATTACCCAAATCCGTTACAAAAGTTGAATGAAAAGAAGAAGAAAAAGGATTTGCATCTCAAGACTGTCAGACTATTGATATTGATCACCTTTGCGCAACATATATATCTCCAAGCCAATAAACCACAATCACAGTCTTTCGAATCGGATCACGAATCCATACACAGTTTCACCAAGATTGGGGTTATCATACAAAGAGAATCTTTCCATGCGAACCTGTTTCCAACCCTCAGGGACACCAAACTCCTCTAGTGTTGAGACGTGATTGAAGTTCGTACATAGTTCCCCGTGCCGCTTTTTCATGTTTTCAATGTACGCCTCAGTGAGATCCTCATGGATAGCAGTCACAGATCGCTTCGCAACCATGAACATTCGCGCCAAAAACGCTGTCAAATGAACTGGGTCCAGGAATTGGAATGCCGCAAAACAAACAACATTATCGAAGGCATTCACGCTCTACTTGCAGATTAATAACAATGCCATCGACATGTCTATCAAGGACTCGGGACTTACCATGACCAGTTCATCCATCGGTCCAATCAACAGTGGCTTCTCATAGTGATTCTGGATATATGGCGACTGAGTCATACCCGGGGAGAGGTCACTGCCTGTGATCTTGGCAGCGACGCCCCTATCGTGTAGGATGGCTCCGAACTCACCACTCCCACATGCGAGATCCAATACGGTTCCAGAGAAATCGTAGTCTCTGCTCAGGTCTTCCTGCATACGACTGAGTCCGGTGTTGGCTCGAGCAGCAGAATACCGCGGGGCAAACCCGTCGTAAACACTAGCTAGATGCCGATTCCGATCACTGTCTTGGCCTGATCGCATTTCCTTGCTAGCGACTATCATGTCGAAAAATGCCATGTGTCCACCGGCGAATTCCTTTTCAATCACCAGGTCCTCGTATGTGGCTGCTTCCCTTGGGCTAAATGCCCGTGGAGGGCAGATGCGACCCTCCAAAGATATAGCATCGCCAGTTGATATCAGCTCAATCCTAGTGCAGGCAAAACCACTACATGTTGCCTTAAATAAATCCGAGGCAATTGACTCCAGTTCAGCTTTCAAGGGCGCATCCGTCACGAACACGAAGTTTGCCGATGCGGGGTGCGAGGTTTCTCTATCTAGACAATGGGAAGAAACCTGCTGGCCTGGTGTAAAAACCTTCGTCTCAAGGCCCATATCCATGACGAGACAGAACCAGCTTTGGCCTGTGGCAAATGCTGGATTCAGTCCATTGATATTGCGTACCACGGACATTTTCATATCTTGGTTGGCACCAGTTTGGTCATTGAGAAGAGGGACCCCTTTCGCCTCTAAGTACTTGGTAATTGCTGCCACCCTCACAGTATCTTCCGACTCGGCTACCTGTTCGCAGTGGTCAGCAATATTGTCTTTATCCCGTTTTGCTATACAAACCATATAATTTAAGAACCTGTCATATCCATTGCTGCAGATTTCATCGATATCTGCTTCTGCATTTGATTTACTGATGTAACAAGTTCTAAATTCATGGCGGGCATGTGAGATATAGTAACGGGCATCGACAGCGTTTCCACCCTGTTGTGTCTGCAACAGAATATCAATTTTGTTCCAAGGTATACAAAATGGTGTCACCGCTTACATGTTGAACATCTTGGCGCAAAATAAGGAGCCCGATCTTCATGATGAGTTTTGAAATTGATACGGTATAGAAGTTGCAAATTTGTTGATTAGGCACAAAACAGACAGTACAGTCAGTCGAAATTCTGAATATATACTGGGGAGAAGGGGGGGGGGAAGGGGGGTTAAAAGGCCGAGATGATCTCCGTGATACGGGAGATCTCAAGAATACTTGTCGATCATGAATCTGCAGGGCTAACTACCAGGTGCTCAGTATGCATGACACGTCACTATCTGGGGTGGATCGATACCTCCTAGCATCCACGGTTGTAGGCGCTTGCCGGGAGGGGGTTGCATTGCCTGGAGTACTGCTACTAGTGAACTCGATTTAGCTTTTTTTTCTGAAGGATGTGTACTGAAACTATGCAAGGGATAGTACGGGGTGCTCCATACAGTATACATAATTAATCAATGCATGGTATCGGTGTGCGAAGGTGTAAACTAGGCACCAGGGGTCAAATGCCTGATTTCGTTATATCCGGAGCAATAGTTAGTTAACTAGCTGTGACGCCTTGCCGCCTTATTATTGCTTGATTCCTGGGCGCTCCCACACTTGAACAATATCATTTTGACACAAGCCCCTTTTTTCCGCCAAAGAGGGAAGCCCTTCAGCCCTCTAGGGCTGGCTGAGTACTTTGCTTATTAAGACATATGTCATGCCTAGGTGTTTCCAAGGAATGCAGCCCTGGGGGTATTTTCATTTTTCTGCTCGAAATTCGTAGTCCAGGCCAAGTTCAGACCAGAAGCAGGCATTAAGTCGTCATTGCGTAGATCGGGCATTTCACCCCTGCGTTTGTAGTTACACACCTTCACAAGCGGTGTATATATGCCGCCATTTCTTTTCACCGAACCGACGATAGTGTATCTTTGCTTTTACCAATTGTTAGCAAAGACAATTAGTCATTTCGCCCGAAAGGCACCACCAATTACTCGAAACCATCTCCAGGGATTGTATTTCTTAC
The DNA here is from genome assembly GCA_019190355.1 of Penicillium palitans. Lineage (NCBI taxonomy): Eukaryota > Fungi > Ascomycota > Eurotiomycetes > Eurotiales > Aspergillaceae > Penicillium > Penicillium palitans. The sequence continues at coordinate 235,183 of JAHAQQ010000043.1, read as the reverse complement.
TAACTACCAGACCTGGTCGACATGGGGCATATTGTAGAAGGGATTGTGCACTATCTGGCGAACAATGCCAACCACCCGGCCTTTGAGACTTTATCAGCGGGGATGGTCGCCAAATCACTTTTATTCACCTGGGCGTCGGTATATATATGAGAATTAACCATGGCTGATCATCCTGGCTAACTTGAGTTGGCTAGTATTACATTCTGTCAATAATCTATAGCCTCACGTTTCATCCTCTGGCGAAATATCCGGGTCCAAAACTAGCAGCCGTGACACGTTTGTGGCACTCATACCAACTCTGCACGGGAGGCATCGTCTCAACTCTCTCCAAGGCACACGAGAAATATGGACCGGTACTGCGTATTGCTCCTGATGAGCTGCTATTCACATCCAGCCGCGCATGGGATGATATCTACGGCATTCAGCCTGGAAAGCTTGAGATGGACAAGACTACGCCACTATACAAAGGCCCAACGGCACCCCACTCAATTGTTACGGTCGACGGCGAGCTCCATCGATTTTACCGACGGCTTCTCGCTAAAGGATTCTCAGACGCGGCGTTGAGAGAACAAGAACCGGTGATCAAACGAAACATCGACCTACTAATTGAAAAGCTGCATGTCGAGGTCGCAGCCGGGAAGACACCGGAGATGACATCTTGGTTCAATGTAAGCTACCAGAGCCACTTCACGAACCCGTAACTAACCAATATAACCATTAAGTACGCGACATTTGACCTGATCGGGGAGCTGGCATTTGGGGAGACCTACGGCTGTTTAGAAAACTCCCAGTACCACCCCTGGGTAGAAATGATTCTAGAAGTGATGAAGCTTCGAGCCATGACTCACGCTGTAGGATACTATCCTTGGGCATTCCACATCTTAATGTGGTTTGTCCCCAAGACCTTGCGTGATAAGTTTGTCACGCACCGCAAGTTCACCGACGAAAAGGTCCAGCGTCGAATGGACCGAAAGATTGACTACAAGGACCTAACCACCAACCTCTTCGATCCCAAAAATGGCCTCGAACGATACGAAATCAACGGCAACTGCTCCACACTCATCATAGCAGGGAGTGAAACAACCGCGACAGCCCTCAGCGCCACCTTATACTTCCTAACGCAGAACACCCACGCCAAGCGAAAAGTAATCGACGAGATCCGCAGCATGTTCACAAGCGCCGATGACATCAATTCGGTCAGCACCAATCAACTCAAATATCTCAATGCGTGCATAAACGAGGCGCTCCGAATCTTTCCTCCCGGTCCGGCCGTCTTTCCCCGTCGTGTTCCTCGCGGTGGTGGTGTCATCGACGGACATTGGATCCCCGGTGGTACACAAGTTGGCATCGCACACTTCTGTATCAACCACTCCAAGGAAAACTTTGTTGACCCTGGAAGTTACATACCCGAAAGATGGCTCGGGGATGGCGCGTACGAGAACGATGATCGCCACGCAATGCAGGCGTTCAGCTATGGCCCTCGAAACTGCATCGCCATTAACCTTGCCAGGTTGGAAATCCGTTGGGTACTGGCTCGTCTAATCTGGGAGTTTGATTGGGAATTGACTCCCGGGTCAGAAAGATGGGAGGAAGCACTTGTGTTTAATGTTTGGAGTACAAAGCTGCTCAACATCAAATTTGTTCCTGTGGCACGGTGAAATCGGTCGGAATATCAGCCAAGGCACCCCGATGGCTGCTTTGATGATTGTTCACTAGAAAAGTATTATTGCCTCTGCGTAATGCATGGTTTTTTGCTATATTGTTTGCCACATTCTTATGGATATAAACGTCCTGCTTTATCATAGATTCTACAACCAACAAGTTTTCCTTCATATCACGTATGCGCTATTTTTGGGGGTCACTAATGTATTAATAATTTACTCAATCTAGGTACCTAACGATATTTTTTGGATTTATGAGACAATGTAGGAAGAAATCCTCGGTTATTGTCGTCCTAGATAGTATAAGACCATCACCAATTACGGGCGACTAAATAGACCACCGGAACATAATGTCGAGTACCATGCAACGTACATGGTAGGAATTACCGAGTCAATACAAACCGGAAAATCAATGGACCGTCATGATAACGGTACCATACAAAAGCACATACATTGCTTAATCAGCGATGTCCGCACAGATTGGAAAAACAGCGGACTTTGTCAATTTAGTTTAGTAGAGAATTTTACACATGTCAATTTTACATACATTGTTCGTACACGTCGATTTCTGTCACATAACTCTCTTATTGGATACTGCCTTACCGTCTATGTCATCACCGCCTTCTTGAAGTAGATACACTCATTTCAATTTGTATACTTATTTAACTTCTCTTTTATTTTTATACGTATTTTACAATGGTACAACCAACTGTCGATCTTAAACCCTATCAAAATGAGATTATATAGATAGCAGGTAGGTTGATACAATTGGAGAGGTAAAAAGACTACATACTATACTTTGAACATACTGGAAAGTGAGAGTGGATCTAAATTACTGCCTGGCAATATAAACCAATGAGAGAGTTATGTTCTGGTGGTCCATTTAGTCGCCCGTGACCAACGTCAGATATATATTTTGCGCAGGCAGCGCTCATATCAGCTTGGCATTCAGTCCGTAAAAGCTGGTGTAATATTCAGCTCATGCTATTCATTTCTGATCTATCATCTTCAGGGATTATCTACAGGGGTGAAAATAACGTGCTCAAATAGGGCTCAATGCAGTCTCATCTCATGCTGCGTAGCCCTGTCACGACTCACGACAAGGGCTAGAAGGGATACTCCAATCTTGCTTTTTCCCCTATTAGTGATACCAATACAACTAATTAATAATCACTTCCAAGGTTACCTACCAGCAACCCCCAGCCTTTTTATTGAACTTTATTTGAAAAAGTATTATTGGTGGTGTGCATGTAGCGTAGCGCCTTACTCGCCCGTGCTAGCAGGCATTATAAATTGACTACAGGAAATTGAAGTTAACAGCTTTGTAGATATGACAAATGAATATATGCTTTTGTATAAGCCTACAATATTTTTCTTCTCACCCTGTATTCAATCTTGGTATCTGACATATCCATACGGAGAACTCGGTAGTTAACTGATTCACAAAGGTCTCAACAATTTGCAACCCCATAACACGAAAATCGGTCCAATCAAATGTTTTTCTCTAATTAGGTGTGGTGGGAAATGAGATCTATTTCAGAATGCGAAAACCTCTTTAAACCCATGAACCAAGTTAAAAGATATATCAAAAATTTCTCTGTTGGAGCAGTCTAGCCATGTTGTAGCAGACAGTTGCATAGGTCCCTGGATGAACCCATCTATCTGTACTCCGAACTATTGACACGCAATTCATTTTCCCCCTTGTCTTGAAACTCACGCCCCACATTTCAAGCAAACATTTTCTTCAACACCTCCTCAGTAAATCCCCAGAGGAGAGTCGAATAATCGGAGCACCACGAAGCTCCCGTGTAAAAAGTATTCTGATGACCCTGCAAGGCGTACAGGTTCTTGTAGAAACCAGCACGGATGTCTTCCGCCGAAGCACTCATGGTCACTGGAGTGTGGTCGCCCCATTTCACAATGCGAGGCTTGTTTGCAGGGAATGTACCCACTTGGCCTAGGCGCTCGATGCTGCTCTCCAGAAGCTCCCTAGCGTCCTTCTCCGAGAACTGCTCGTTGCCAACCAGTTTGATGGTGTGGTATCCCGGAACCCTCTGGGCATCAACGCGCCAAATGAATGGCTCATAGGGAACGGAAAAGGGATTACTGGGATCAATATTGATAAGGTTGTGGCCATCGGGAATACCAGTTTCATTGATTAGTACGGCATAGTACGATTGGTAGTGCCACTTTGTGAAAAGGCTGGCTTCTCGGTTATCCAGAGAGAAACCGGTGAGATGGCGAGTGGTAGGTGGGATGGTGACGAGAAGCTTCTTTGCGTGAATGTGCTGGGTCTTCCCATCAGAGCTTCGCGTGACGACTTTGACCATATCTCCAGACCGATCGACCGACTCGATTTGGGAGTTGAAGATGACGTCAGAGCCGATGACTTTGGTGGCTCTTGTGTAGACGTCGGCGATTCCGTGGCTTGGTCGGATGTACCCTTTCAATAATGCCTTGGCATGAGGAACTCCGATGTATTGGATGACATAAAGGGTAGCCATATCGAGAATGTTTCCTGAGCCATGGGAGAAGACTCCCCACACCGCATCATCCAGTTTGTACTTGGCGATAAAGTCACGCAAGGGCAGGAGGAGGTCCTCTGGTACTGGGTCAGGGAAATTGTAAGACCCATCCTCAAGGAATTTGAATTGAGAGATTGAGTCCATCCATTGGTGAAGCGCCATCGACTGGTTTTTCGATGCTTCAGGTGCGTCGACCTTTTTTCCAGTCCTCAAGTTGATATAATCATCTTCTGCCGGAGCTGGTGCTCGAAGCTCATACGGAACTTGGAGTTTGGCGAGGTAGTCCAAGGTAACACTGGTGTTGAAGTATCCTTCGACGCCGTAGTTGATAGGTTTGTTGTCATTGGTATAGAAGGTCTCTCCATGTCCACCAAGGAGACTGTTGCGCTCGATCAGGGTAAATGTTTTACCCATTTCCTTCAGGCGCACTGCAGCGTATGTTCCAGAGGCACCACCTCCAACAATCACTACGTCTCGAGTGATAACATTAGGAGTAGCCTGGGCATGTAGAAAAGGGGAATTCAGCAAAGCGAAGCTTAGGAGCCCACCAAGGCCAAAACTGGTGTGACGCATGTTGGAAAAATGGACGAGAAGAAAAACAAGTACGGCTGGATGGGGAAGGGGCAATCAGCTGGGTATCCGATGCCAAACAGCTCTGGTAGTTATGCTATATATATTCTACAATCTAAACCTTGATAGTCCTTCCGGCGAATACTCAGTCTCTGCAGGACAGACAATAATCTAAGAGCTGCATGGTGAGGATCTCCAACTATTACCGGGTATGTCAGAGCATTAGTTCCTTGCATATGGCAAATTGTGGGGTGATATAGCTATCCGGAAAGCTGTATGCAACGAAGTGTCATCACAACACGATGAATGAGTGAATAGTGTGGAAATTACAAGTCATATGGTATAATTGCAAACATGTCAAGCAGAGGGTTCTAGACAAATCTACAACGGCTCTACTGGCTCCTAGTTGATGTGGCGCGATGCCGCTGACTGCTGCACGGCTCGGTGTCCACCTTGGAGTACCTCGGGGATCGCCGCCAGCTGAAAATAGGGCTGGCTGGCTTCATGTACATTCCGTTGGGTATGCACCATTAGAGTACCATTCATTATGCATACTCTCAACATTATGTGAGTCTCAGTCGAACACTTGCATCTCATTCCACTATCTCCTAAAAGGCACCCCAACGGAGCTAGTCTATAATTGTATGCATGGAAAAAAAAAATGGGTGTTTCTTACCAGCCCCAATTGATTGACACTGCAATTTGACCAGCAGAGACATTCCTGCCGAGTCGAAGATCTTATCCAAAGACATGTGTCACATATGCAACGGGTTCAATAATTCTGCACCTGACTCCCAATGCTGGCATATATAAACTCTTGGCGGGAGTTTTAGGCCTTGTATGCTCCTAGGAGTTCAACTGGAACCCTGTAACTAACATGCTGCGCCTGACTTGAAGGTCTGACCCGAATCTGGTGGAAGGAGTGGGGTCTGTATGTTGTAACCCCATGGTGTCGATATTGTGTTTTTATTTTCAATCGTGCATAGCTGAAGGCCCACGTGCGCCTTAGAGGCAGGTTCTTGTCGCAAAGACTGATACGATGTTGCATCTGTAGGGTCCACAGGTTTTCGGGTGGCGTTAGTCTAAGCTTGTGTATCCATACCGGGCGTGAGCTGACCCTCACGGTCATTCACAGTAATTTAATTTCCCTTTATGTGACTTTGAAACTAGCACTGTATTGGTCAATACCTGCGTAGATCGGAGATCTCCTTATTTCCTTCCAGCCAGAGTCCCACTCAACGTGCAAATCAATGTACTGCAGTGGGAAACCCATCGCAAAACGGGCATATGTGTACTCCGTACGGAGTAGAAGTGCGAGAGCGAGATCCTGGACATATAATAGAAAACTATAGTTGGCCACTGCATGCGATTTATTTTCAAAGGATCAGGCATTAATTGACTGAATCTTAAGCGTGGCAGCACTTACGAAGAATGTGGGAAAGTTAGAGGAAGCGAGCCAAGTTTCAATACATTATTGATAATAACATACTTCCTTATCTACCGTACTATACGACATGAGAGCTGAGTACGGAGCATGAAAAGCTGAACCTGCACGTTAGGTGCTGAACCATCTGCGTTTTGGTGCCCATTCCATAGTACTCTGATTTAAGAGGTCGATTTCCCAAAGGTCCCAAAGGGTTTACCCATGGCCTCAAAGCTGTGCATGTAAACACTCATGTAGGGTTTGTTTGCCTTGGTGGCGTAGGAAATCCACGCTTGATGATGATTTGTCTGTGCGAGGTCCTGGTCCGGGCTGTAAGATTTGTTAGTTGCTGTGTATACAGATGTGGTATTGAGGTAAAAGCAAGAAGACTTACTAGTATGCAGCCAAGTCTGGGGCGTAGAACTTGGGCGAGCTAGACACGCCTACACGATCGAAGAAGGTCGCAAGCCCTTCCGCAGTTGCCTTGTCATTGTTACCAAATACTGGGAAGTAGATTTGGGGCTCGGGCAGTGCTTTGTTTGGGTAAAGGGCGAAATTGATAATGAAGGGAAGTTGCTCCACAGGCGATTCGCCTAGTTCGTAGAAGCGATTAGGGAGGGTGGCGCGTCCCTTGGCAACGGGCAACAATTCCCAGATGTCCTTAAGCCAGCCCAGACCTGACTGTGTCTCGGGATCCGTACGGCGGCCGTCCAAAGTCCAGATTCCGGCAATTGTCTCAAAGTCAAGCTGGGTCTCGAAACAGTAGAGTTTGATTCGAGACTCGGATGGCTTTACAAGATCACAAGAAAGGAAATGAGCAATCAAAGTCTCCCGCGACCCCATGAATTCTTCCAGAACCGACAATGGAGCAGCTAGCTTGCCAGAAGTGTCGGCTTTCCTGATTGCATTAAACATCAGTTGTTCCTTGGGTACACCGGTTGCCATGGCCTTGATTCTGGGATATATGTATGTCTTGAGTAGCATATCGCCATTGGGACCCAAATCAGCAGCAAGTTTGTTTTGGGTTTTAAAGATGGGAACCGGCAAATTTTCGTCGCGAATAACCTTGACGTCGGCTTCTGAAACAACGAGCTCTCGAATAAAGAGATCAAACCATTCAAGGTCAAGCTTGGGGAGGATGGTTTTGAATCTCTTCAAACATTGACCAATGGGCTGTGTATTGAATGGGTCCTCATCAGTGCCAGTCAAAGGACCCAGTGGCTCAAATGCAAAACGGACTAGCGATTTGGTGTAGTTGTAGCTCAGCTCAAAGGGAAGCCCAAAGCGAGTCAGCGTGCTTTTCCAATGCATAGGCGTCCCCTTGGTGGGGTAAGAACCCAGTGCTGGGATAACGAACTCGCGGTGCAGGCACAGAAATTGGTACTGGGCGTGCACATCGTAGCTGGACTTCTCCATCAAGGTTGCAAACATTGGAGCTGTGCTATGCCACCATTTTGCCTCGTCGGTGCTGGCGAAATTAAAGCTCCGACTCAGCACTTGAAGTGGTGTCTGAATCTCGTTCTGCTCGCGAGTCATACTGGGCAATATGTTGTAGGATGAACTTGGATTTGTGGATACGGTCAGTTAGGCCAGGAACTGATTGATGTTTGGGATGCTACTATCTGTCGTACAAAACAAAATGATAGTTTTGAACAAGAGGAAAAAGGGTCTGCCGCAAGGCAGTTTCCAATGCTGCACCGCTCAGACAACAATTTTTCAGCTCAACATCATGCGAGTCAGCAATACTGAACCATATTTCCAAGCTTGCTTATTACCGATGTCGATCGGGTGGTAGCCTTACAAGGGTATACGGTGGGACCAAAGCATGTACCATCAGACATCCTCGGGCTTATACTTGCTACATTTCCTCTTGGCATTTTCTTTCTATCGAGACACGTCTAGGCTGCGCGGTGTATGCAACCCTATCACACTCTTGGTTGGTTGCAAATGTAAGTTGTAACTTTCAGCTTTAAAGCGCCGGAATGTCTACGGAGTACTCCTTACATCCTATGTAACGTGAATTGGAGATAGTAATTCATGTAATGCAGCTTCCATGTAAGGATAGTCCAACTCTGGAACAAAGGCATGTGGAGCCTGCCAATGATTCACACGGAGTGGGTACACCTGCAACCCTGCATCTGATCTCTTCCATCCGCATGATAATGATTATCACCACATTAACCTGATGCAGCTAGGTTGATGCACCCTCACACTGTAAATTGTTATAGTGGTTGGTGAATGGAGAAGTCACATACATGGCTGCGTATCCCGAGCTTACTCCGTACATGATATTGAATGGAAATCCGCGGATGGGCTATGGCGATAGTACAATTTGGTGTTTTATTTGTGGCTACCTGAGTAGGTTAACTATCTTATTACATGCAGTTTGCAGAAGCTCAAATCATCCTTCACTTCGCGGCACATAGTCCCTCGTTCGATCTTGTCATTTGTATACTTTCATACCCAATTTTTTGTGACCGTGCTGCGAGGTATGATTAGTTCAACCACAAAAACAGCTTCGATGAAAGAACCCATTGCCATTGTAGGCACTGCCTGCCGTTTCCCGGGTAGCGCCAGCTCGCCTGCAAAGCTATGGGAACTTCTACGCAACCCAACTGATGTACGGTCCGATTTCGATGTCGGCAAACTGAACCTTTCAAGCTTCTACCACCCAAATGGAGACCACCATGGCAGCACAAACGTCGCAAATAAGTCATACCTCCTCGATGATGACCATCGAAATTTTGATGCTTCGTTTTTCAATATCAATCCCGCCGAAGCGGACGGAATGGACCCACAACAGAGGATTCTCTTAGAGACAACGTACGAAGCGTTCGAAAGAGCGGGATATACTCTGGAACAAATGCAAGGATCTTCAACTGCTGTCTTCGTGGGAGTCATGACGTCGGATTTTCATGATATCCAAACCCGGGATCTAGACACCATTGGTCGGTGGCATGCAACCGGTACCGCACCCAGTATCTTGGCCAACAGAATCTCCTATTGTTTTAATTTGAAAGGGCCGTCCATGTCCATCAACACGGCCTGTTCCAGTTCACTTGTCGCGTTGCACCAAGCAGTCCAATGTATACGCAACGGTGAATCCAACACCGCGATTGTGGGGGGAGTGAGCTTAATCCTAGACCCAGACACCTACATCGGTGAATCCAAGCTTCATATGTTATCGCCCACCTCAACATGCCAAATGTGGGACCAGAATGCAGATGGTTACGCTCGTGGCGAAGGATGCGCCGCTGTCGTCCTGAAGAGCTTAAGTCAAGCTCTCGCAGATGGCGACGAGATCGAAGCCATTGTTCGGGAGACGCTGGTGAACTCTGATGGCCGTTCTCCCGGCATCACCATGCCAGATGCTGAGGCCCAAGCAGCCTTGATCAAGCAGACATACACCAACAGTGGTCTGGATCCGGTCAACGACCGCTGTCAATACTTCGAATGCCATGGAACTGGTACACTTGCCGGCGACCCCGTAGAAGCTGAGGCAATCCAGAAGGCGTTCTTCCCTGATAACACTACAACAGGCAAAGACGGCGAAGGCAAGCTGTTTGTTGGATCCATCAAGACAGTTGTCGGACACCTGGAGGGCTGTGCTGGTCTCGCGGGCCTTTTGAAAGCCGTGGCGTGCATCAGAAACCAGACCATAACTGCGAATCTGCACTTCAACAAACTAAATCCCAACATCGAACCGTTTTACGACCGTCTTGAAATTCCGACAAAGAGTCTCCCTTGGCCTGCAGTGGCTCCTGGAAGCCCGTTGCGTGCTAGTGTGAATTCATTTGGTTTTGGGGGGACAAACGCACACGCCATCGTTGAAAGCTATTCAGCTCCGTCGCCTAGCTCCCGTCGAACCCTTTGCGAAGAGAAAATCGCAAGAGAATCCGCGACATCGGGGCCGTTCGTCTTCTCCGCCCAATCCAAATCATCCTTGTTGGGAAATCTCAAAAGTGTGGCGAGCTACATCAAGTTAAACCCATCAGTTAATCTCAATGACCTTGCGTGGGTACTCAGTACAAAGAGGAGCTCGTTTCCCCTTAAACAGTCATTCACTGCAGACAGTCATGGGGAACTCCTCGAAGCAATGGAGAAAGCAGTCACAGAACACGAATGCAGCTCGTACAGCGAGCCTGGGACATCCAGCAGAAGGAATCAAAGCGAACCATGCCGTATCCTTGGCGTATTCACAGGCCAGGGCGCTCAATGGGCAGCTATGGGGCGGTCACTCATTCTATCGTCCCCAACATTCCATGATTCCATCAACCGCTGTGAGCGTGGTCTAGCTGCCCTGTCCGATGGGCCTTCATGGTCCCTTAAAGAAGAGCTTATGGCCGATGTGGCCTCCTCCCGCCTGTCAGAAGCAGAATTAAGTCAGCCATTGACAACCGCCATCGAGATTGCAGTCTGTGATCTTCTTTCTGCTGCTGGCGTTCATCTTGACGTTGTCGTTGGCCATTCTTCGGGAGAGATTGCGGCAGCGTATGCGGCGGGTGTCATTTCCGCTGAGGACGCCATCAAGATCGCCTATTATCGTGGACTGCACGTAAAGGTTCCCAAGGCCTCGGGTGGAGACCCGGTCGGCGGTATGATGGCAATTGGTATCACCTTTGAAGATGCAGTTGCCTTCTGCACTCAGAAAGCGTTCTTCGGCCGACTTGTTGTTGCTGCGAGTAACGCACCGGCTAGCGTAACTTTATCTGGAGACTACGACGCAATCAATGAAGCAAAACGGCATTTCGACCAGAAGAAGATATTTGCAAGAATCCTCAAGGTCGAAGTAGCGTACCATTCACATCATATGAACCCTTATGCTGATGCGTATTTGGCATCATTGAAGGCGTGTAATATACATGTCCAACCACCAAAGATAGATTGTACCTGGGTTTCAAGCGTGCAAGAGAGTGTCGGCTTTCTCAATGGGGATCTTTCAGCATTGAGCAGTCAATACTGGGTTGATAACATGTTGAAACCTGTGCGTTTCTCCCATGCAATCGAGCAGTGTCTTTTGAACGAAGGTAAATTCAGTCTGTGCATTGAAGTTGGACCACACCCTGCTCTCAAAAGCCCTGTCCTACAGAACTTGGATCTCGTTCTTGTCCAGAAGGTTCCATATCTGTCATTCCTTCAGCGTGGTCTTGATGACATGAAGGCTGCCTCTTTAGCCGTCGGTTTCATATGGCAACATTTCGGACCCCAATGTGTCAACCTAGACCGGTACTATAGAGCGTGCAACCACAAAGCACCAAGGATGGTCAAGGACTTGCCGACATACTCATGGGACCACAGCAGGTCACACTGGAGAGAATCACGAATCTCGCGAAGGTATCGACTCACAGATCCACGGCCACATCCGCTGTTGGGCCGACGGGCTCCCAATGATTCAGAGAACAACATGCGCTGGAGAAATATCCTTCACTTGAATGAAATTCCCTGGCTGCAGGGCAACCGAAACATGGGAAAGGTTGTCTTTCCAGCTGCCGGTTATGTTAGTCTTGCATTGGAGACCGCTGCTGCTTTCGCTGCGGAAAGACCCCTTGCGCTCGTGGAGATACAGGATCTGAAGATCGTAAAGAGCATCACATTGGAAGAAGGAAGTACAGGGACTGAATGTATCACCACACTCAGCACTCCGCATCCAGGTGCCGAAAATGCTTCACAGGCTCGACTGGTAGCCAATTTCGCCTGTGAAATCTGCACAGCTGATAGTACAACGTTGGAGCGATTATGTACCGCGCGAGTCATTCTTCATTTTGGCGTCTCCAACGTGGATGAGCTACCAGCAAGGCAATCCAGACGACAGAATCTTACACCTGTTGATCCGGCCAATTTATATGAGCTATTCCAGTCAGTGGGGCTTGAATACGCTGGCCTATTTAGGGCCCTTGACTCAATGAGCCGGAAATTAAACCATGCCAAAGCTTCCGCCTCCTGGACGGAGGGAACGTTATCCTCGGATTACTTGTTCCACCCTGCTGCCCTGGAGGTCGCATTCCAATCAATCATGGGGGCTTTCTCGTCGCCATTCAGCAACACTACCCGGACCCCATTTATTCCAATGGAAATCTCGCGAGTCTTTGTTAACCCGACTCACTCGCGCTATCCCGTTAGGGAGGATGTCAAATTTGACATTGACACTTCCGTGACAGAGTCGAAGGCCAGTCTGATCAAGGGTAATGTCTCACTGTTCCATCCAGACGGACACACAATAGTCCAAGTGGAGGGGTTGGGTTTCATGTCTATGCAAGAGCCGAGTCCTTTGAACGATCGGAATATTTTCTCGCATATAGTGTGGGAAGGCGACCCATCCCTCGGCTCTATACAAATAAATCAGAACGGTCCAGACACAGATGAGGAGGAGGCAGTGGAGGCGATGGAGAGAACGGCCCTGTTCTACTTCCAACGTACGCTGTGTGAGATCGACCCACATGAGGTTCCGGACTTCCTCAGCCCTCATCAACTGTTCTACACTGAAGTTAAGCGTGTTGTCGATGCTGTCAAAGACCATCGGCACCCTGTCTTGAAAAATGAGTGGCTCGACGATTCGGAAGAATCCATCTCCGGCATATCCCAAAAGATCGTTGGGAAGACCGAGTTTGACCTCATTAGCCACATTGGTCCGCTTCTGCCAGCAATTCTACGACATGAGATTGATGCAATGGAAGTTTTGAACAAGTACCCGCTCGAGAACCTATGCCTAGATGGAGTCATCTTTGCTCCCATGCACAAGAGCATATGCGATGTCATCAAGCGCATTGTACACAAGCATCCTCGGATGAACATACTTGAGATTGGTGCTGGGACCGGGATAGTCACAAACAAAGTACTGAAAGCTGCCGGCGATGCATATTCTTCGTACTGTTTAACCGACATGTCTTCAGAACTTGTTGAGAAGGCCGCCGAAACAATTTCCGACATTTCCCACCGAATATCCTTCCAGGTAATGGAAATCGACACCGATGTCATCGATCAAGGATTTGAAGCCGGAGCGTATGACCTAGTTATTATGGCCAACGTCCTCCATGCAGCACACACGTCGAGCAAAGCCCTTCAGCACATCCGATCCCTGCTAAAACCTGGTGGATATCTCATTTTCATTGATCGGGCTGACCAGATGGCAACGCCGCTTTCTGTTATGGGTCTCATACCTGAGTGGTGGGAGGGATACGATCAAGGGCGACCTGTTTCACCAGTTGAATGGGATAAAGTTCTGCGGTTGAATGGATTTTCTGGTGTGAATGGGATATCCCAAAATGTTGGAAGTTCAGACAAGCAATGTTTCTACTTGATCGTTTCCCAAGCAGTGGATGACTGTATGATGATGCTTCGGGAGCCGGCGATCTTGATGAGCCCAGTTCCAGTGACAGAGGAGTTGGTCATCATTGGGGGGACGACACTGTCAGTGTCTCGCTTGGTACACAGCCTGAAAAATCTCCTTCGCTCTCCTGGGACTGCGATCAAGATCATTGATGACATCGAAAGCTTGGACACGTCTCTTCTTTCAGAAGATACCTCGGTTATCTCCGCAACAGAGCTCGATACCCCGTTTTTCTCAGGCAAGAATACCCAGCACAGATTGCAGGCATTACAGGCGTTATTCAGGAAGTCCAAGTGCGTCCTCTGGCTCACGGCCGGACGTCTGTCAGACCCATCACAGTCAAATATGACGGTGAGCGTGGGGCGCTCAATCAAATCCGAAACACCACATGTCAATCTGCAATTCTTGGACGTCGCAGAGGTCAGCGCTTCTCTGAATTCAACTGTGGTCGAGGTCTTCCTTCGTCTCTCGTGGTCTCGTCTCTCATGGCTCGCTGAGAAGGATAGGCTGTGGGTAAATGAACTAGAAATTCATTTTGACGGTGATAGCATTCGCATTCCACGCCTTGTCAAGGATCATGAAAGAAATGAAAGGTATAATGCCGGACGACGACAGGTGTTTCAAAAGGTCGATATTAACCAGCACCCCGTGGAGATTAAAGTGTGCCCCACTGGCCGTTTATGTTTGCAATCTTCTCAAACTCCTAAAGGGGCCGGAGTGTCTCTACACGTTAAGGCAAGATTGTCCATTCCTCTCTTCAAAGACATTTCAAAGCCATTATTCTTGTGGCTCGGTACCACCCAGGACAAATGCACTGCAATCGGATTTTGCAACAACGCCACTTCTGCTATTGAGGCAAACCCATCCGAGACATGTGTTATCAGCACCGATCATGTGACTCCAGAGCTATTCCAAGCTACGGCTAGCTACATCCTCGCAAACTTGATAGCAACTGCGACACATCATGAAGGGTCTATTCTTATATACTCTGCGTCCGAGCTACTTGTTACAGCCATCAAAACGTCTCATCCTTGGCCACGACGACGCACTTACTTTGTGACATCAAGCTTCAATAAGTCCGCCGCTGGAACAATATCAATCCACCCACGGACATCTCGCCAAGACGTGGAGGATGTTTTGCCGAAGGATGTGTCTTGCTTCTTTGACTTGTCAACGTCTGAGGATGATAACCTGAGAACCATTCTTGTCAAGCTATACGAAAATGTCCGACAAGACATCTTCGACCTATGCCGCCAGTCAGAGAACCGAAGAGAGATGATTATGAATTCCCTCGGTGACGCTAAAGGCAACCTGCACAATCTACCTCGGGGGTCTACCAACATCCTCGGCCTAGGGCAGCTAGATGGATCACCAGATTCCACGTACAGCTATACTACAATGATAGACTGGGCTCATTCAAGCCCTCTATCTGTTCAGATCCAGCCTCTAGACCCCAGTGCCTTGTTCTCGGCCTCGAAGACCTACTGCATGGTTGACATGACAACGTCACCCGTGTCATCCCTTCTCTCGTGGATGGCAAGAAATGGGGCACGAAACTTCGCTCTTATCAGTAGGAACACACAGATTAGTCACGCATTGCTAGAAGAGATCTCAGCTCTTGGGGCAGCTGTGAAAGTCATGAAAGCGGACTTTTTCAGCCGTGATTCCGTTTTAGAGGTTTGCAAAACGGTCAGCCGCACCATGCCACCTGTTGCCGGTGTGTGTTATGCTTTAACGGGCCTCTCCCTCAATCCATCCGAGGATAAAGGCGTTGATGACTCGAGTATCCCATTGGCTGCAGCTGTCCAAGGAGTAGCATACCTCAACGATTTCTTCTCCCAGCCCACTTTGGACTTCTTCATTGTTCTATCCACTCTAGGTACTGTCATGGGAACATCGCGGTGGTCGAACCTCCCCGCTGATAGTCTTTCCATATCTGGTTTAGTTCAACAGCGGAGGAAGAAAGGATTGGCAGCGTCGATGATATACATGGGCATGGTCGTTGATCTGGGTTATATGGCAAGGCAAAGCAAACAGGACATGCAGCGCATGATGAAGCTCGGATACGCTCCATTGTCCGAGTCAGATATTCATCATTCCTTTGCAGAGGCAATTGTTTCCAGTTCCTGTGACTCTGGAGGTAGCCCGGAAATTGTACTTGGACTCCAGCAACTCAAGAACTCTGCCGGTGACCCAAACATCCCATCATGGTGCTCAGATCCCTTCCTTTCACACTTTGTGACTGAAGACACGGCACCAGATGAGCAACAGCAACAAAATCTATCGCCGAAGGCAAGTGTGATTGAGCAACTTGACAACTCCAAGTCCAAGGATCATGCTTTCCACCTTCTTGAACAAAGACTCTCGACAAAATTTGAGTCTATGCTACATCTTTCTCCAAACACGCTGGACACACATAAGCCACTTATCGACCTTGGGTTCGATTCTTTGTTGGCTGTTGAGACCGGAGATTGGTTCTTCCATGAGCTAGGCTTCCATATTCCAGCGTCCAATATTTTGGAATCCACTGCATTCGAGCTGTGTGACAGCGCTGTAACGCACTTGCTGGATTCGACAGCACAAGATAGTGTCGCACAACAGCCCGCAGGGTCAGCTAAGAGCTCAAATTCACAGACCTCTGGGTCAAAGCTTGGTCTCAGCAGCTCTGACGAAACGACGCACTCAGAACTAGGCGACTCAGAGACATCCACAAGCGTTTCCAACACTGTCCCGGTCACATCTGCCAAGCCGTCCAGCCCACCAATTTCTCAGAAATATCAACGAGTCGAGGGGATGTCGCCCTATCAGTCACTGATTTGGCTTGGAGGAAGCTACATGAAAGATCCTTCACAGTACAATGTTGTTATCTCCTATCAGGTCAAGGGGAACTTCCAGCTTGCGAAGTTTGAGCGAGCCCTCGCCCAGACTGTTTCGTGGCATGAGATGCTGCGCACAGCATTCTTCGCAGACCCTGTTCGTGGCCAGTTGCTCCAGGCAGTGATGAATGAACCTCTGCCATTCTTCCGCCATATCGAGACATTAGATACTGCCACTGTATCGCGGGAATTTAAAAATGCTGCGTCCCTCGATTGGCGTTTGGAGGAAGGTGAGACGTTCCAAGTCACCGTGGTGTCCGTTGGATCAGAGCAGCACACCGTCATATTTGCCTATCATCACATCATCATGGATGGCGTCAGCTGGTCCGTTTTCCTACGCGATTTGAAATCTTTCTATGAACTAGGAACTCCGCCCACCAGTGCTGTCCAATACATTGATTATTCAGTAATTCAGAATCGTGCTATCCGAGATGGGACCTTCACCCAGGAACTCGATTATTGGAAGCGTGAGTTGTCCCCGTTACCAGAGGTCATGCCTCTCCTTCCATTTGCCAAAATCAAACAACGAGTGCCAACTGATGATTACACGGCGCATACAACGAGGAGGGAGATAGGTAAAAACACGGTGGACAATATTAAGAAGACAAGTGTTGGCCTTCGAGGAACATCCTTCCACTTTTTCCTGGCGACACTCAACGTTCTCTTTGCCAGATTGTTGAACGTGGAAAGTATTTGCATCGGCATGGGCGACGCAAACCGCAAACAACGACGGTTTGCCAATACCATAGGATACTTTGTGAATGTAGTGCCTGTTCAGGTTGCTGTCGCCCAGGAGGACACTTTTGCGAACGTCTACCAGAAGACATCCAAAAAGGCTTTACTTGCACTTTCAAACTCCTCTGTGCCCTCTAGTGTCATTGTGGACACTCTCAAAATTCAACGGGCTTCTTCCCACACTCCAATCTTCCAAGTGGGGATGAACTACCGCGTTGGTGAAATCACCAAAATGTCTGTGGCAGACTTCGAGCTTGATTATGACCAAAGTGTCATGGGCAATCCACCGTACGATATTTCATTCCACATCACTCCCACTGAATCTGGTACTTGCATCTTGGAAGTAACCTGCCGTGATTATCTTTACACACGTGAAGCCGCAGAATCAATCCTGGATATGTATGCTGATTTGATTGATTCCTTCTCCTCCAATACTCTGTTGCCTGCACGGATTCCCATTTCTCCTTCGCCCACAGTTGATGAAACCAAACTTTCTATTCGAAGAGGTCCACGATTGGATAATGGATGGCCAACTACTCTCTCTAAAAGGTTCCAGAACATATTGGAGGCCTTTGGAAGCAGGGTGGCCATCGTGGAAGAATCTGGAGAGTTTACCTATGCGCAGCTCGGGGCACATACTAACCGCATTGCCAATGTCCTTCTTGAAGAAGGAATTTCTAGAGGGGATGTTGTCGGGATTCTGTGCCAGCCATCACTCGCCGCAGTGTCTAGCATGCTCGCTGTACTCGTAGTTGGTGCTGTTCACCTTCCCCTTGATCTCAGTATCCCTGCGGCAAGACACACGGTTATGATTAAGGACTCCGGGACAAGTATAATACTTTGTTCATCATCAACTCGCGAAAGGGCCTTGACACTAGGTGCCGCTGTGGTTCTGAATATTGAAGAGGTTGCTGGATATTCGCACACTTCTGTACAAGACAGAAGCAGTGGGACGGCACCGTCGGTCTTGCTATACACGAGTGGTTCAACGGGCAAGCCCAAAGGTGTTCTCCTGCCCCAAATCGGGTTTATTAACTATCTTGCTGCCAAAGAGAAAGAACTGTCACTCGACAGCCGAGTTGTTGTTTTGCAGCAAAGCTCAATCGGATTCGACATGGGTCTTGCGCAGACTCTCAATGCCGTCATGAACGGGGGTAAGCTTGTTATTGTTCCCCAAACAGCACGCGGTGACCCGATTGAGATTGCCAAATCCATCCGCAAACATAAGGTCACATTCACGCTCGCTACACCTTCCGAGTATCTTGCTATCTTGCAGCATGCACGCGACCATATGAAGGGGTACACTCTATGGAAATATGCTTGCTTGGGTGGCGAGCCTTTCACAGATCGCTTGAAGCTGGAATTTGCTCAGCTTGGGACGAACTGTCCTATTGTTCAGGACTCCTACGGTCTAACTGAGGTTTCTGCTTGTACTACCTTCGAGACAATGACAGTGTCGCATGTTGAAACCGCACGAAGTGTTGGAAAGGCAATCGCCAACACTTCCCTTTACGTCCTTGATAAAGATCACAACCCCGTGGACATCGGAGTCCCTGGTGAGGTCTGTGTGGGTGGTATTGGCATTGCCTTGGGATATTTGGACGAGGAGCAAACCAAATTGAAGTTCCATGACGATCCCTTCGCAACACCTGATGACATTGCCCGAAGCTGGACTCGAATGTATTGCACTGGCGATAAGGGTCGTCTTCTGGAGGATGGTTCGCTGATTAATATGGGCCGCATGAACGGGAACACGGAGATCAAGCTGCGAGGGCTTCGCATCGATCTCGAAGATGTTGCCTCTACCTTAGTCACATCTGCATCTGGTTTGCTATCATCAGCTGTTGTATGTACGAAGGGCGAAGGCGATTCTAAAATCCTTGTTGCCTATGTCGCGCTGGTGCCCGGACAGACCGCCAGTGAGGCCGACCTCCAGCTACTTGCGAGCAGTCTACCTCTCCCACAATACATGTGTCCCGCAAGGATTGTATGCTTGGAATCTCTACCCAGGAATGCCAACGGGAAGATTGATCGCCAAGCTATCGAGAGTCAGCCATTCGAGAGTGCTATCCCAAAGCCACTACCGCTGCCATCCAGTCGTCTGACATTGGGAGAGGGCGAGCTTAAATTGCTGTGGCAGGGCATTCTCCCCAATAACCCGCAGGTCCAGCCCGACACAGACTTTTTCATGGTGGGCGGGAACTCACTCTTGCTTGTCAAATTGCAAAGTGCGATTCGCACATCCATCGGCGTATCGATCAGCATTCGTGAATTATATGGTGCAAGCACATTATCCAGCATGGCAATCAAAATAACCACGGAGAAAGCAAAGTCTCCCTCGAAGTCAGTCAACTGGTTTGAGGAAACGCTCATCCCAGAAGAACTTCTGAACAGTGCAAAGACCGCGCCTGTACCACGCCAGTCTCCATCTACTGGGTGTGAGATTCTCCTTACCGGATCAACCGGCTTTTTGGGAAGTGTACTTGTGCAAGCCCTGATGGAAAATTCCCTGGTCAGCAAAGTCCACTGCATTGCAGTTGAGAAGGGACATGAGGACGCCATCACTGGCAGT
Source organism: Penicillium palitans (assembly GCA_019190355.1). Classification (NCBI taxonomy): domain Eukaryota; kingdom Fungi; phylum Ascomycota; class Eurotiomycetes; order Eurotiales; family Aspergillaceae; genus Penicillium; species Penicillium palitans. The sequence goes on along the minus strand of JAHAQQ010000043.1, from coordinate 215,494 downwards.
GATAAAGTCGTTGTTCACTATGGAAGTCTCCTCGATTCAGCCCTAGGGTTGTCCACGGCAGAGCACACAATGCTGCTGTCCTGTATCGATGTCGTCATCCACGCCGGCTCAAACGGCCATTGTCTGAACTTCTATAATTCCCTACGGACTCCCAACCTGCATTCCACCCACTTCCTCGCTAGTTTCTGCCACCAGGCCCAGATTCCGCTACACTACATCTCCTCGCCCCGGGTCATCCTTCTTACTGGAAACGCAGCTTTGGGATCGGTGTCTGTGTCCTCCCATCCTCCCCCCGCCGATGGCTCTGAGGGGCTGACAGCGACCAAATGGGCAAGCGAGGCCTTCCTCGAGCGGTACGCAGAGCACACCGGGTTGTCTGTCTGCATTCACCGACCCTGTACCCCCATCGGTGACAACGCACCACACCAGGATGCCCTTAACTCTATGTTGCGTTATTCGGACATTATGGGAGCAACACCGCAAATGACGAATATGGATGGTTATCTGGACTTCCAGAAAGTGGAGATTATTGCAGACGAAATAGCCACACAGGTGATGGACGGCATCAGAAATCCTCTTTCCTCTGTTGTTTTCCGTCACCACTCCAGCCATGATATGGTCTCTGTGAAGAGCTTCAGGGAATACATGGAAAGAGTGCACAGTCGACCTTTTGGAGAACTTAGTCTGAGGGATTGGAGCACCCGAGCGCTTGAGCTGGGGATTGAACCCCTTATTCCTAGTTTTCTAGAAGCTGTTGCTGAAAATACGGAGACGATGTTCTTCCCTTATCTGGGCTCGCAGCATGGAGAGTGAAAGGACGTAGGGGTCGGCATTCGTGTATTTATAGCTAAGTATAGTCCACCAAATTGATCTTGCTATTTCTTGGTTGTCTGAAATATGTAATAATGACAACCGGTCTTTAAAATAATTATCTTTTGGTATATCACGTATTTAGTAATAGGAATATTTGCCGACTAAAATGATAACACAAAGTAATTTCAATGAGCTGGCAAGGAACAATAAATATTTTTGTATAGTTAAGCACTCACTGAGCACTTACCAAGTATCAGTCGTCCTACACGTGACTTGTCTAAGCATAATCACTGCCGTGCTAACATCTAGTTACTTAGTGAACCTGAGCCTGAGCACCCTCATAAAAGCGGCGGCAGCTTAAATAGGAAAGCCCCACTCGCTAGGGAATATCCGGTACGTATAGGTGCATGCATACAGAGCTATTGGGAGAAACCACGGGAACTGAGAAGATAAATAACAAACCATACATGTATATAAATAAGAACAGGGAGGATTCTGTCTAAAAGTAGTACATATAACAACATCTTAAGATGAAACCCACACAAACGAGTATGCCTGGTAGAATCCTAGTTTCCCAATAGTCTAAACATGAGGTTAATACTGTTTTGGCATATATGGGTGGATTTGCATACCCTGGTGAATTTTTTTTTATTGTATTTAAACGATATATGTCATTGGGCGGCATGTGTTGAAACGATTTTACATTCCAAATGACAACATTTGAATATACATAGCCATGCGGATAGATGAATCCTGAATCCTGAATCCATAGATCCACAGATTCACGGGTACATCGGTCGATATGGATACAAATTGTATCACAATCGAGAAAAATGCGTGATTGAACCGATGTGCGGATGAAATAATCACCAAATGGCCAAACAAGACCAAATACATGTATGCAGCGGAGAGAGAGAGACAAAGTAGTCAACGCTCGATTTCCCTGGCCAAATCTCTAAACAGGTAACCCAAACACCCCATGATCCCCGTTTTGCCCTGAGATGAATAGCCAAGCTTCCAGGAATGCCATGCAACCAACTCCGAAATGTATGCAATCGTAAGACATGTCATGATATAGCGTGATTGCAGAGGAGCCTTCGGCCTCCGCACCTGCCGGGGACATCAAAGATAACGGCAGCCGTCGGACCCCGTGTGTGGGAATACCGTCCAGGACCTTCGGTATCCAGATGGGGGAATTTATTAAATAAGTTTCATCGTTGTTACTGTGAAGGGTTGAATCGTCTCCCATCTCAGTCGATCAGTGGTTTCTTCTGGTTGCCGACAATAGCGGCGCCTAAATGGCTGAGGGCGTTGTGGTCGTTTGGTCGTACAATTGCTGGAAGAGGCAGCATGGGGTTGTCCGGGTTGACGTGGGCAGCGTCTCGTGCGGCTTGCTCGATCGCTTCCATTTCTTCTTTGCAGCCGGCGTGGTCGAGAGGGCAGACCACAATTGGTTGTCGGATGGTAATGTCTCTTGCTGAGGTTAAATGGGCCTGCCGTGTGTGAGTTTGGGGGATGATATACTAGGAAACTAGGGGGAAAACGAACTCGAACTGTGAGGTAGTACTCGATTTTATATAAACTTGCTGTGGTTGTGAAGCCGCTCACACCGTACGTTGGAAATGCTGCCCTACTTCTTGGCAAGATTCCTTCTGCATCGCGGAGGTCCTTGGCAGGGAATACCAAGCCCAGGTTTGTTAAGTAGCCCGACTGGGGAAGTTTAACGCCAATGGTTTCCGTTTTCTTGGCTAGAACCTTGACTTTGCGCTGGGGCTCATCGCCTTCATGGTTGTAGATGATTTCTTCGTCGATGCCGATGGTGATCTTGCTGATGGTCACTTTCCGCGCCTTGCCCATCCAGCTCTCGTTCGGTGAGAGTTTGACATAGACGCTGACAGGATCGAGAGGACCGTAAGACCACCGTGGTAGTGAGATGGCTAATGTGACCAGATGATCCGATACGCGCTCCGCCGACTCCGGACGATTGTACATGCCGAATGTGGAGAGTGTGTCGTAGCGCGCAATCGGGACGGGGAAGGTGTATTTATGCTGCTGCTGCTGTCCTTGTTGGACCGTCACCACCATCTCGTAGTAGGTTTCGGCGGTGCGACTCGGGAGCTGTAGACTAGCTGGTGGTACACGGCGAGAGGCATCCCGACCCCCACGACCAAATGGAATAAAGAGGACGAAGGGCAGATCCATAGATATTACTTCTTCGTATTCTCGGCCGGCGGGACATCGAAATAGGAGCATCTCTTTGCCGACGATGTCGGTGATCTCTTTCCGCGGCGGAGCCAGGCGTTTCTTCGTGAAGGTGTCGGCCGAAGGGTGAATGGTCTCGCGGCGGAGGAGGGAAATAGTGACGAGCGAGACGTTGACTGGAGCTGTAATGCCAACGCATGGTCTAATTTCAACTTTACCCTCGATTCGTGGCTTGGATAGTCAGTCAATGGGGCCGTGTGAGCAGGGGGGGGGGGGGGCCAAACGGGCTCGCCGCATGTTATCGCAGGGCGCTTACCATGGTCGCAGAAATGCCTGGGTATCCGATCAGAAAATTGCCATTTGCCGGGCCTGATACGCGCACAAAGGCGGCCATCTCGAGTCAACCGTGCCTGTCGCACCATAGACATGCGGAGGTTGGTTGGGTTGTGGGGAATATGCGAGCGGACGGGGGGCTCCTTTCGCACGGTTCATAAGGGTTCGACGGCGGGTTGGGTAGACTGCGTGGAGGTATAGATTATTTGAATGTCAGGGGTTGAAAGAGGTCGAAAAGTGTAAGTTGTCCAGAGGGCTAAAGGTCTAAAGGATCGAGATAGGAGAGGTGAAGGAGCTGAGCTTCCAAAAGGTACGGTGGTTTGTGGTGGGGAAAGGTGAACTGAGCCCCCCCAACAGCCACAATTGACTAGAGCCTCTAGTTTTTTGGGGGTTTATTGGGCTTTTCAGGGTTTTCTATATTAAATGATCTATTACACGATAATAACAATATAGGGAGATCTATCAGCACTTGTTAGATCTCTACATATGTACCCAGATGTAATGGTTATCGCGTGGACAATGTAAGCCCAGTTTTCAATGCCCATGTCATCATCGTCATCACACATGATAAATCTATAGAACAATATAATTATATTAGTATATGCATGTACAATAGATGAGTTTATATGCTAAGTGTATAATTTATATATTGATATACAAATATATATACAAATACAAATATAAATGCCCCAATTAGAACCAACGGAAGACGAAATTCCGGACCTCAGCAGATTTTCCAAGATTGGTTGCCAGTGCAACCATGACATCGCCTCCTTCTCCACCAAACTTCTTCAACATTTGTATATTCCCCAGATCCCAACGCCAAGCCACTACATTCTACATCATTATGCCTCGTCGTGTAGCAAATAAACCCGGGTCGCAGTCGACACTGTCTTTCGGAGGGGGCCGAGTGACCAAACCAGTCACCGCACCATCCCACAAAGCGAAGGCTCTCGACTCAACTCCAGCGCTCTCTGACAAATCTGCCTCCGCCACCCCGGAGCCCCAGCAGCTGTCCGTCACCCCAAATGAACCCTCCAAGCCGCATGTCGCAGAGCTAGCGGTGCGCCAGCAGGCTGCGACTGAACACCAAGCGCCCCGATCGGAAGAAGATAAGCGGGCATTGAAGTTGAACAAGCAGGATATCTGGCAATACTGGCGGGCTCAAGAGCAGACCCGCAAGGCCCCTAGAGGTAAAATGATTTTGTCGCATAAGGGATTACTATGAGTTAAGAGGCTAATCCCAACTTAATAGCCCACCAACAAGGCATGGAGGTAGAGGAAAAGATTCTCCGCCATTTTGATCTTTCCAGCCAATACGGGGTATGTTGTCTTGTGTCTCCGAGAGTTCTCTCCAAAAAAAGCGTCATCTAACATAATGTCTTTCTCTTTAGCCCTGCATTGGAATTGCTCGTGTCAAGCGCTGGAGACGGGCTAATCTGCTGAAGCTCAACCCGCCCATCGAAGTTCTTGCGGTTCTTCTGAAGGGGAAGAATACAAATGAGCGAGCACATATTGATGAATTGTTATCCTGAGGACATATGGGAGAGAGATTTTTGAATTGGCGTTAACAGATTTGCATGGATTGGGCGTTTGTGATAGGTATTAATGAGATACGAATGACAAGTATGGGTCTTCCCAGATTTTAAAGATTGTAAATTCAATTTCAGAGACGGAAGAATAACTTGGACTTTTGAGGAAATGATTGCCTATCGAGGACTTCCATGTGAGTCGGCCGAGGCAACGTTGCACTGGTAAAATTGAATGCAAGGCCAATGCCCAGTGTGGCAATTTCCGCTTATACGCATCGATACGATAGAATGCCCCGATCCTCAACACGTCGATCCTCATTTCAATTCCCGGGGAAAGCCTTTCAAAGTACAAAGTATATCGGAATGGCTATATTTATCTGAGACTGGAGATGAAGGACCAGGATTGTAGTATTTGGGATCTGTTCAGATCCGTGTTATCCCCGGATTCACACAATGGGTCTGTCCGGGGACCCCGCGATATTCGCCATCGGCCATCTTTGCTTTTTTTATCCAACTTCTTTAACTACATCCTCTCTGCGGTAAGCGTGAAAAGCATAGAGCTTTTGCTTATTATCTCTGCATAATTAGTACGGATACACATATATATTATTATTATGATCATGTCCACTGCAAGGGTCTTTCGCCTCGACGCCTCAACAGCCATTTTACCGATTGGAATGAAAGTCTATGCCTAATTGAGGTATTTCACCCGGCTGGTACGCCTTTTCTTTTCTTTTCCAGCACAGTGGGCGTCAAGTGGACGCGAGATCTTACTGGGCACAGGGTCTCATTCAAGGTCCTCGGTGGCGACGCTAAGCAGGACTTGTTTCCCATGTGATTGATTTTTCTGATTTTTCCTACTTTCTGGGTATTTACCCCAAACCCCACGCTACAATGAATACTAGCGTACGGAGTATAGCCGGGCTAATCTGCGTCTTGACTGGGCCCACCCCCGCTAAATGTCTCACTTGCCTGGGCTATGGTGGACCCTTCTTGAACCACTTCCCCTCCTACGTCGGTGTGTCTTTTTCACACCGAAAGAAAACCTCAAATGGTTTACTCGGAAGTAACATCTAGATTATGTTGACACTGAAGGCGCCATATGCAGGTACAATATCTCACGATCGATTCATCTCTCGGAAGATGCCAGTATTTTGATATCCTTGTTAGTTTGTGGTAATCCCGGAAGATATTAAATGATAATTAAACCCAATGAAACTCTGGAGACGCCCGGGGTATCTTTGAGGCCTTTATCTGACCCAGAGAGCTACTATGTACTACGTTGTACATCCATGATCTCTATATTAGACAATTTCCGTTCACAAGGTTGGTCTCCTGAGTTTGGACCCTTTTTAGAGCCTTTCATTTGAGGAACCAAATGATAATGCCGTGTGTTACCCCAATCAATTGCAAGATATTAGTTTTTTGTTATTGTTATTATTATCTTATTATATTAATTGTGTAGACTCTCCGCGTCGGACCAAGTCCCAATGTGGTATAGTTCAATACTACGCTCTCTCGGGCCCTACCGGGCCTGCCGGGGTCCAACTATCTTCCCCGGATTTTCCTCAAAATACCAGAGATACTATGGGATCGCCACCCGTTGGTCTTTGTCAATCATGCTGTCATACATTCAAATGTTCATTGTTTTGGCTTATCCTGCATACCCTTGAGTCCTACTTCCAGCCAATCTACTCAAGGTTCTTTGCAATGGGAACGCTGCAGAACGTATGCTACATGTACGGCTGCATGTACGAAGTACTGCAATTTGTACCGTACCTTCGCCCATAGAGGCCGCTAAGAGTCTAGCCCAACACAGTGGAAATTAAAGCTAGTGACCCTGTTCGGCCGTATGACTAGCAAATGGGAAGTGTCGTACTAACATTGCCACTGGTCTAGCTTTTCCGGTGGCTTCCTCGTTCGTCCTGGTCTAGTCTCAACTTGGCGATGCGGGCATACGTACGCCGTACGAGACAATAGGACCAACCAGCCATCCTCATTCCAATACTCAATCGGCTGCGGGAACCTAGGATCCGGCGTAAGCCTTCCTGCCTTGGCCATGCAATGAGGGTCCGGGGTTCCAATCCGTGGTAATTACGGATCTGAGTCAACCGCGGCCTTGGCCTACTTTCGGTGGATTGCCTCCCATTAAGCATGCGGAGACATGTGATGGTCCCACGCGCCAATCCTTTGGTGCAACCCTGCCACAGGGGTTTCTCCATGGGGGAGGTGGAGTATAGAGGACCGGCAAAGCTTATAAAAAGGGCATCACCCATCCAAGTCCAGACCTAGCTCTTCTTCAACTCATCTGCACTCGCTATAACATAATTGACTGTCATTTCCGGCACGCCGTTCATAATACCTATTTTTTAGTCCAGCTATATCATCAAGATGAAGTTCTCCACCACTCTGATTGCCTTCGCTGCCGCCGGCCTCGCCAGCGCCCAGCTGCCCGATGTGCCTGCCTGCTCGGTACGAATAGAACCAATGCCAATGCCTACCTCACAAGAATATTGTCTACTAACACTCACTACTAGCTGAGCTGCTTCCTCAGTGCTCTGCAGGGCGATGGTTGCTCCGAGCTGCTCGACTTCAAGTGCCACTGCCAGAAGACCGAGCTCGTCTCCAGCATCACTCCTTGTGTTGCGAAGGCCTGTGAACACAGCGACCAAGTCTGTATGTTAACATCCACCTACTCCCCCGTTGACTCCAACACCCCACTGACCCACCCATCTAGCTGTCTCCAACGCCGTCGTTAACCAGTGCTCCTCTGCCGGCCACCCCATCTCGATCCCTCCCATCGAGACCAGCGCTTCCTCCAGCGCCAGCGCCTCAGAGACTAGCACCCCAAGCTCCGCCCCCGCTGAGACCACCGCCACCGCTACCCCCACCGCGTCTGCCAGCGAGAGCTCCAGCGCCGTTGAGTCCTCTTCCGCTGCTGAGACCGAGAGCTCCACCACCGGTGCCGGTGCCGGTACCACCGCCAGTGGATCCGCCCCCGCCGGTTCCTCCGGTGCTGCCACCTCCACCCCGCTGGTGACCACCACCGGATCCGCCACTGCCTCTACCTCTTCGCCCGCCTTCAACGGTGCTGGCAATGTCAAGGGCAACATGGCTGGTGTTGCTGCTCTCGCCGCTGCTGCCGCTTACGTCCTGTAAATATATCTATACCTAATCTAAGGCTGTTGTCAATGTTTGCGACTGGCTCTTGTTGGCAGGTGGGATTTGGTTCCTTTTTAGGCTGACTGGGTTGGTTGTGCGAGACGCCTGAATGGGTCACCTCCCTGTATAGTTGACATTCTTAATACGATGCACGTCTTGTTTTTGCCTCTTGGGTGAAACTGACGTTTATGATTTTATCTTTATTCTGTTCTCTTGGGTCTTGTGGTGGTTAAATTCGCAGGCTCCTACGAAAAGAAGCGTTAATCTAAACACCAAATCAGTGGACTTGAGTAGCATGAAAGATAGACGTTAGTGTCATTGAAGAAACGTATATTACAAAAACAGTCAATAGACTTCTCACTTAGTAAAAAATACTCTATGAGCGAGATTGTTAATGGCGGCCGCATTTGAAGTAGCCTAAGTTGGTAAGGTTGTTTCACTTTTCAATGCTAGAGATTGGACACAAAAGCACAGGCGTGGGGTGGCTTGCTTATGACAAGGATGAGACTGTAGTAGTGTCAAGTAGATTGGCTTCGAAAGTGGCGCATATAGTAATATCCGCCTTAGGCTTACTTCCTTTCTCCCACTGCTTCCCAATGGCTACTTCTGGCGCTATATTACGTGGCCTACATACTAAACCCCTAGTTGTAATACTCCCACGACTATGCTCGAGTCAATTGAATTCATGAGTAATGTATTATATATAACGAAAGATATCATTGGAAGTAATCACAGCAGGGCAGCCATCGCAGCAGCAACCATAGGAGCAGCCGTAATCAAAGCACCTGCATGTCCAGCAGCACCGCCAGTTGACTGAGTAGTCTCAACAGATGTAGTCGAAGTGGTCCCCGTAGTTGTCTGGGTTGCGCTGGGAGTCGTAAGGGTAATGGAATCCAACCCAGCGGTAACCGTCAACTGGTAGTATGAATTGGAAATCGGCGCTGTAGTGTAGGTAGCCATGCTGGTAGTGGAAGACTCGTATTTCCCTCCATCCAAGGATCCGTTCATGCCCAGACTCATAGTGCAGCTGGCGGATTCGGTTGAAGCTTTCAGAGAGCACTCATATGACTGGGTGAGAGTGAGATCATAGCTGGTTGACTTGCCCGAGGTGGAGGCGATATATTGCCCGGTCACGCTGACTGTCTCGGGGCCTTGGATGATTGTCCATGAAGCGGGATAGTTGCAATCTGTCTTAGGGGCGCCCCTCACACAGCCGACGTGGTATGTGGCGGCCTTGGTGTTGTAGGCGACGAGGCTGGCGGCGGTGCTTGTCCAACCGCCGTACTGGAGGAAGCCTGCATCCCACGGAGGGGAGAAGTAGCCGATGATGGCGCTGCTAGTGTCGTCGGCTTGAGTGCCAAGGGTAGCAAGAGCTGTCGCAAGGAAAATGGAGGTACGCATGTTGATGGTTCTTGGTTTCTCAGACGATGAAGTGGGAAATTTAAGAGAAGTGGAAAGGAACAAAATGCGATTGACGTACGCATCCCTTTAAATGAAATGAAATGAACCAGGCTATTTACCTAGCTTACGGCGCTTTGCTCAATGGGTGGCGGAAGGTGAGACCATGGCGAGGTAGCATACTCCGGAAGCCCTAAATTTGACAATGCTTTCCTATTGGTTCGAGTCACTTTTCTCTGACCACCTATTGGATATTAGAGCGCTGTGGCCAACCTGTGACTAACCAAAGATAGTGCTAGTTAGCAATGGGCTACATCACTAGCGTAAAACAGAAAAAGTTAGTGAACTAGTCAGTGGCTAAAAAAAAGGATAGCATGTGGCCATTCGGCACAAGCGTGATCTTATAGTGTCAGTGTGAACTTTTATTCACAAAACATTCTGAATACAAACAGCCCTGGAATGATGTTAACGATATATGTAGCCGATTTGCGGAGGCTCTGTCAATTTCGGGACTGTAGGACCCACAGTCAAGGTCCAAAGCCTCCATAGCCAATCTCCTCCTCGGGTTGCACATACATACTCTGTACGGAGTAATCTTAGATATGGAGCTAAAGTGGACCAGCTCCACTATGTGCAGGGCTACCGGCTATGCGGCGTTTGAAGGCTCTTTGAGTCACAGATCAATCATAGCTTGCTGCCTCCTCCATACTTAATTAGGAAAAGAGGTTGCGATGTGGACTATATTATCATGAAGGAAAAATTGAAGGTATAAATTTGAGATGCTATTTGTACTTTCCCACCTAAGTTGAAACCTGTCGAACCTAAACCTGCAGTCTTATGCATCTAGTTGCCAAGGGAGTCAAGATTTTGTGCCACCATTTTATGGAGAGTTAGGACGTTATCTATCCATGTCCAGTTCACTGCCTTGGATGGCTTTCGACACATCGTTCGCGATGGTGTATGGGTCTCGATATTGAAGATCTCTTCGGTTTTCTTGAGTACATGAATGGACAGTGGATTACTGGAAAGCTCTGTATCGAGTCGGCGGGGAGTTAGGGAAGGAACTATATCGATTGACAGAAGAGGAACTTGCAGATCCCATTTGCTGAGATTTGCTCATTACCTGAAGGTTTATGGTCGTTTAATATTGCAGGATCGATTGTCTCAATGTCCGGGGACTCTTCATTCCGGATAGGGTCTCCAGAAGTAGGTTCTTGAGAATGGCCACCAGCAGGCTCCGAGTCATCTAACCAGAAACCGACTGATTGATGCACAGCTCCTGCAGAATAAACTGTTGCCACCAAAGGCGAGACTACTACAGCTTCACAAGCACGGGCTGAGTCTGGCCTAACACAATTTCCGCCGTAGTCGTCAATCTAGTCACCATACTCATTCGGGGGGCGTCCATAGTAGTGTCTGAATTCTTACTCCTCGTCTGTTATAATTATCAGCGAAGGCAAAGTTAAATACATATGTATATATGTATATATCAAATGATGTATATCTCGGAGGTGGCGAAAACCTGATTGACTATGACATGTGGACCCACCCCTGGAGGTAAGCACTACGGACATTCCTTCATCTCTCAGTCTTTCAACTTTTTCTTGCATTGACATTTCACGTATTCAAATATTGCATCCTTTAACGTTGAATACTTCACTTCGAAATGTCAGACTCCATGTCCAAGTTTCGCAATCTACCCCGCGCCGCGGGGCCTTTGATCTGCCCATACAAGGTGACGACATAAGTCCGCAATTCTTTTATGAACTCCGATTCTCACACAGAACTAGGGGACATCGCTCCTCGAATCAGCCCAATTGAACAAAGGATCAGCCTTTCCAGACAATGAGCGATCAACATTCAAGCTCCACAGTCTCCTCCCGCCCAATATCCAGACACTGGACGAGCAAGTCCAGCGCGCTTATCAACAGTACAAAAGCAGAGCTGATGACCTAGCCAAGAACACCTTCCTGGCTAGCATGAAGGCGCAAAATGAAGTGCTGTACTACAAGGTTCTGACATCTTCCCGCGTACAGACAACATTGGCGTGTGCATTGTTACTAACCTGTCAGTAGCTCGTGCAAACCCATCTCAAGGAGATGTTTAGCGTGATATACACGCCCACTGAAGGAGATGCGATTGAGAATTACTCGCGGTTGTTTAGGAAGCCGGAAGGGTGTTTCTTGAATATCAATGATCAGGATCACTTTGACGAGTACCTAGCTGAGTTTGGGACTGAGGAGGATGTTGATTATATTGTTGTCAGTGATGGAGAAGAGGTAATTATATATGTGCATGGGCGAGAATTAGTTCCTGATTTTGCTTACCGTTGATCCTTTTGCAGATATTGGGAATTGGGGACCAGGGTGTGGGCGCTATTCTCATATCGGTTGCCAAACTGGTTATTACCACGCTCTGTGCTGGAATCCATCCTTCACGGCAGCTTCCTGTTGTATTGGACTGCGGGACAGATGTATATATATATCTATTCCCCGGTTAAATCCATGTTTGCTGACAACATATATAGAACGAAGAGTTGCTCAATGACGCACTCTATCTAGGCCTGCGGCAGCATCGGGTCAGAGGGGAGAAGTACGATGAATTTGTGGATAGATTCGTCAAGGCTGCCCGCAAGCGATTCCCGAAGGCTTACATCCACTTGTATGAGACATGGTTCTTTCTTTATTATTCCAAACACAGCTAACAATATCAGTGAGGATTTTGGCCTGAATAATGCACGGAGAATACTCGATCGGTATCAGTCGCAGATACCTTGTTTCAATGATGACATCCAGGGCACGGGGTGTGTCACACTCGCTGCCATGTTGGCTGCCCTTCAAGTCAGTCAAGTCAAACTGGAAGATGTGCGAGTGGTGATCTTTGGCTCGGGCACAGCTGGTACTGGCATTGCCGACCAGATTTCGGATACGATCGCCACTGAGACACGAAAATCGAAGGATGAAGCTTCTAAGCAGATCTGGTATGTAACAGCGAGATAGGGAGATAAGACCCCTACTAACACTACCTTTTCACCTAGGTGCATCGACAAGCCTGGCCTCCTTGTAAAGTCCCTCGGTGATAAGTTGACCGAAGGCCAAATGTCTTTCGCACGAGACGATGACGGGTGGCCGGAAGATGATCGAGACCTTTCGTCGGTCATCAAAAAGGTCCATCCCCATGTGCTTATCGGGACATCAACCAAGCCCGGAGCATTCACCGAAGATATCATTCGTGCAATGGCCAGGAAGGTAGAACGGCCAATTATATTCCCCCTTAGCAATCCGACACGACTCCACGAGGCGAAGCCGGTTGATCTGTATGAATGGACCGATGGGCGAGCCCTCGTTGCCACGGGCAGTCCATTCCCGCCAGTTACCCACAACGGCACGACATATGACATCGGTAGGCATTCTAATCTCGGTTCAAACATTCACTGCGCATTATATTAATCACGATATTACAGCGGAGTGCAACAACTCAACTTGCTTCCCCGGCATTGGTCTTGGGGCAGTCCTCTCGCAGTGCCGTCTCGTGTCGAAGAAGATGCTAGTCGCTGCCGTGGAGGCACTCAAGGCGCGGTCACCGGCCCTGAAAGACTCCAACAAGCCGTTGCTACCCAATGTAGAAGACGTGCGTGAAATCAGTGTGGATATTGCTGCGGCTGTGATCTTGTGTGCCGTGAAGGAGGGGCTGGCACAGGCGGAGGGCATTCCTACCACTGACTCGGAGCTGCGAGAGTGGATTCAAGTCCAGATGTGGGAGGCTGAGTACCGGCCTTTGGTTCGTAAGAATTAAGTTGCACAGAAGATTAGGGTTACCCGTGACGGAAACTAATGTAAGCAACCTTGGAACCTTGCAAGCCACTTTCCATCCATCCATGGATCGTCCTTAAATCTACGAAAACATAATACCCTACCTTTAGTTAATAGTGGTAGCCGAGAAGGCTTTATCAAATATGTTTATAGCTATCTAGTTTAGCCTGTTTCATGTAATTGCGTCGCCTGCTTATATTAGGGCATATCATGCAAGATTTGGAAAATGGAATGGAAACCTCGTGATATGAAGTTCAACCTCGGGTCCCTTTAAGATATTCCAAGGTTGTTTATCACCTTCCATGGTCCAAGCTTTTTTTATTTATATATCTGACTTGTAACACCGTGACTTCGTATGTAGTCAATTTATGATTAAATGCCAGTCAATCCCGTCATCTCCATCATGACAAGAGTTATAGCGCACTTTGTCTCTTGAAGCTGCGGCCTCTTCCGATGCTGAGCATACCAAAATTCCATCTTTCCAATCGAGAGGCTTTAGGCGACATTGTGTAGCCCAATATAGACCTGCTTTCGACCAAACGGTCATTGATTGCTCCTTGTTGTTAGACCGCCTGCTGACAAGCACAATTCCACGCACCACAGGGGCGGAATCCGTCGAGGTGAGAGTGTAGCCGCTGAATGGAGGTTGATCTCCAGTTGGATCCCCGATGAAAAGTAATGGGAGAAAGATGACATGACAGGAGTGACCGATTGCTTCCTCAACATAATCGGCTTTTTGAATCGCAATGGTGCCTTGGAAAACGAGTAAGCTGATTCATGTTCGGCTCCGTTCATCGCAAAGTCCATGTATCCGGTATCATTGGGATATATTTCTTGTGTAATAGCACCGTCAGGGATGTGTAAAATAGCTCCATTATGAAGATGCCAGCCGCCGTCGGAGTATGTAGTGTACTTTGACGAATTCAAATCGTGGTGGAGGAAGGACCTGCTCCCCGTCGCTGGCAGCATACCCGTTAAGTAACGACCCGCTATGCTAGTGGATGTAGTGGCATCGTGAGCCATCTGGTAATCACGCTTCATGCATAATGGCGATGATGACACTCGCCTCCCGAAGCTAGTTCTTCAGGAGTGGCTGACATAGAAATATGCCGAAGACTCATATCTCGGCAGAATGTCCTGAAGCCACTCTGGTAGAGAACCGGGAGTCATCCTGTCGCTGGAGTTGTGCCCTGGCATAGTTGTGGATATTTTGAGGGCAGCCAGCAGGGCCTCCGCGCGAGACTTGCTTGTAATGCGATTTACCCCTGAAACTATGATAGCAGACCGTGATGATTCGGATGCAATGCCCAGGGAAGCCTCTCCGAGTCCCCAGTCAATCCAATTCTTCAGATTCATCGCACCTTTGATCTCGTCTTCTTGTTTTATTTTCATTGGACCACGGAGGATTCGAAATACAGGGCCCTGTCCTGCCATCATGACTTCGGAGGCGACTATATCTCTGACTCTCAGTTCCGCAGCAGTTCTTTGCTTCTTTGAAACGCTCTTCTCCCATGAATCCTGGGCTTTTGATCGTTCGTCTCGAATTTTAAAACTGAGCCCGGCATTGGCAGCAGCCACATCTACAGGCTGCATTAGTTCAAAATCAGCAAGAAGACAATTCCATTGGTGCTGGCGGAAGTTAAGGGCCCAGTTCATCAATTGAAGTGCTTTGGAGAAAAGATGAGTTGTCACTATGGAATCGTTCACGGTACAGAAGCGGCCTGATCTTGTCATCCAAATCTGTGCCGGGGCCAAGACCATTTCTTGAAGAACCCATAGAGACGTGAACCAGGGGTCTTGTCGTAGTTTTATATCGAGTCTTTCTTGAATATGAGGTGGCAACTTCTCTAGGCCGTCCAGCTGCCTTCTCACTCCGGAGTCCGAAGAGGTGAGAATAAGTGACCACTGGTCACCAAAGCTTGCCATAATGTGTGCGAGCTCATCGTCCGAGTCAATCGACCACAGATAGCTCAAGCATGCCTTGGCATTTCCAAAGGTAGTGGCTTGTTTTCCGATCTCTTCTCTTTTTTGAGCTAAGTCATCTTGGTTAATGCACAACACATCGACCCAAAAATATCGACATCCGGGAATAGCGACCATGATCTCTTTCATTTGATTGAGCATGTTAGGGAATATATCAGGTTTGATAATTGGAACATTCCATGGAGTGCCACGGGCGGGACCGTAGCCTTCTTTGAACCTTCCCCAGGTATATGAGATAGCGATGTAGCCTTGTCGGAGATGGTCCTGGGTCGTCAAAACTGTTTGGGAGTCCTTGCTGTCCCAAAGGTATCGAGGGCTTCCACTTGGTTCTGGGCCTATCCATTCGAAACTTCCACTGTGTGGCTCTTTCTTTGGAAGTGTTCTCAAATGACCTGGTGGGTGTAGTTTAACATTCCATTTGAGCTCCTGGTTGAGAAATACATTTTGTGTGACCGGAATGGCTTCTGGCTTGGGAAATCCCCCGGAAGATTGCAGTTTGACTAGTCTTGCTAATCCAAGGTCGATCGCCAATCCATGCACCCATTGTAGTTCTCGGCGGTCGGGGTTCGTTGCTGACACCCTCGCTGTGGCTTTGTTCCATTTTGAGAATGCGGCAAGAAGATCAATTTTGTAAGCTAAAATAATTGTTAGTCATCGCTATTACAAGCCCTGAAGGGTTCTGGGCTTGACAGAGATCATGGACGTACGATTTAACCGGAGACCGTTCATGCTGGATGCTGAAGGACGATTGGGTCCTTGCGCATGTCTCATGATTACCTAGGTAGGACTGTGAGTGTAGGGAGTACGGTTCTGCAAATAATATAAGTCCTATCCTTGCAATCGGAAACCTTGGAAGTCTCTTGGTGAACGCAGAGAAATTATGCGATGAAAGAGCCCTTCGCATAGCATAGAGGGGGTTAGCTTACACTATAGTGTATGAAGGTTGACTGAGTCTTTTTGTTTCTGTTGCAAAGATAGAGAATATGAGCGCAACAGGGATAGAAAAAAAATCAGAAGACGATTGATGGGATCATGCGTATTAAATATACACTACGGAGCCTATCCTTGCTGACAGAAGGAAGAAAGAACTTAACTCTCTCATTGGATAATATTGCTAGCAGTTGCAGGGTTATGTACTTTATAATTGAACTGATTTGTACACTCTATAAGAGAATCGATTGTTTATAAGTGTATACTTAAAAAGATTACTATTTTTTATAGTTCTATATAAGCTATTCTAATTTGAAAAATATCTTATAGCTAATTAGATATCATTGTGCAAAGCAAGCCCAGAATTGATCTCGTACATGTGTACAACTAGCAAATGGAGAAGAAGTAACGGTCCGAAAAACACCATACGAGGCAAAGGTCATCATGCAAATGTGATTGATATGTTACAAATTGTTCAATATGGAGCCTATGTGAGCCAAAGACAAAGAGAAACCGAGCTAAAAAGAAATCCGAGAGATTGAAATAGGTTCACTTATGGAACCCATAGACGCATAAATCCTACAACTTCCTGCCGGCAAGTCACACAGCTGCCGAAGTTGTTCATGGCAAGGCTCACGCGACAGTCCTCGCAAATGCACAGACAGCGACAGGGCCAGGTGATGATAGCCCGTGGGCTTGTCTGGCAAACCACACAGGGTGGACCATTGGGACCGAGACCTGTTGCGCCAGATTCCCACGTGTGGGAATCGGAACTAGCTGAAGTTTCCGAGCGACGGGAAAGAATGAGCTTCTCAAGGAGTTCGGCTTCCTCTTCGGGGGTAGGTTTCCGCCCTTCGGATCCTGAGTGCATGGCGTTGAGCTGCTGGAGGCGGGATGAGAAGATGATTCGGGATCTTTCCTTTTCAACTTGTTTCTGGTAGCGACTGCGCGTCATGATCCGTGGATTCTCCTGGTTTGTTTTGAGATGAGCGGCTAGAATCCTGGCTTCCTCTCTACTGTCGCGATCGCGCGGGTCAAGAAGACGGGCGAGTGTGCTCATGTCGATTAGGGGATCTTGGAGGGGTGGGCTTGCTCTATCTGCATACGGGTCGAGCTGGGTAGGAGTCCGACGACCATCATCTGATCGGTAATCCTCCCATTCCGACTCTGAAGCATTGGTAGACATGGACACCACGCTCGTGGTGTCAAAGTCATCAGAGGGCGGGGAATAATCCGAGGTTTGATCTTGGTTTCCCCATGCACCGCCAATTTTCCACCAGCTGTACAGTCTGTCGTCTAACCGGCTTTCATCCGAACCCATCCAGTCTGGCCGATTCGC
The DNA here is from genome assembly GCA_019190355.1 of Penicillium palitans. Taxonomy (NCBI): domain Eukaryota; kingdom Fungi; phylum Ascomycota; class Eurotiomycetes; order Eurotiales; family Aspergillaceae; genus Penicillium; species Penicillium palitans. The sequence continues at coordinate 197,990 of JAHAQQ010000043.1, read as the reverse complement.
ACGCTCTCGCTTCCTCATCTCGATCTCGACGTCAAAGTCATGGTCATCGGGGAGCTCAAGCTCTCCATTTTCAGAGAGGATCCAGAAATCTAATGGCTGTGATGGGTTCGTCTTGTCGATATTAGACTTTTTTCCACGATGGCCAACAATGCGTTTGAGCCACATTGGCCGAGCGCTTATTCTCAGTCGATCAAGCACATTATTGAGCCCATATGCAGCCCAGCGGAGCATTATGAGCGAAATTGCGCGGAAGAACGAGAGGACATGCCACAATCTGATAGATACTCGCACTGCGCCGACTCCCCCAAGCTCGGCTCGAGATTGCACGGCTCGAGTACCGTTTTTGGGTTTCTCAATCTTCTTTTCACGGTTGTAACCACTCTCCCAAGCAGACTGTTCTGGCATGTCGAAACTGGAGAAGCCCATGGCTTCGATAGGCCGACTGCTGGCTTCGTTCTGCCAATTCCCATAAGATGTAGACCTCCGCCTCGAAGCTTCGATCTCAGAAAGACGATCCTCTTCTAGCCACGTCATCCGCCTTGCAACGACTGATTGGCCCTCATTCAAGAACACGGCTTCACTTGCTGCGGTTAGGGCAACATAGCCGATTCGAAGCAATGTTGTATAAAAGTCTTCGTGTCTGTTTATCCGAATGCTCCTTATCTGGTTTGAGCCTTGCATATTCTCATGGGCCATCAAGAACCGGTCATAGAGTGAGACAGGTTGATCGTCCGAAGGCAACGAAACAGCGGTGATGGTAAGTGCTAGAGTGTATATTGACAGACAAATCACGATGCCGCCCAATAAAAAGATGTGAGGGATGAATCCCACAATGCAAACAGTTGGGAACCTGAGAACGCCAGTCTCGAGGCTGACGGGCGGACCGCCATCTAACCCCCATGACATAGCTACCATGAAGCAGGCACCCCAAAAGGCGGTGCTAAAAAGCCGATACTTGCTCTGCTTGCCGAAGACTTCTAGTATGTGGGAAGTTGCACTATTGCAGCACGAGATCAATACAATAAGTAGCAGTTCGGGTGTGACATTCATGCGTTCCAAGACTTGCGATCTTGTGAGGAGTTCAAAGACGGAAGTTGAGCTGTCATCAGACCCACCCGAAAGCGCACTGAGTGGGCTTTTTTTAGGAAGACCAAACAGGCCTAGTCCAATGGATTTACTGATCATTGACTCGGCTTCTGCGAAGGCGATTGAGTGTTCGAAGATGGACATCCCCGTCTCCGTCATCACGGGTCTGCCTTGTAATGCGCACGAAAGTGTTTCAATAAAGTGACTCAAGCAAAGGAGCATGAATGTCGGCCATAGTAGGGAAAATGATCCATATGGGACACCGGGGTTGGTTCCGCGCGCCATCTTCACAGCACTGCACGACCGTTCCTCAGACTCCCATCCTAAAAGGGTCGAGCTAATCGACCAAAGAACACCCCCATCACTAGAATAATCGAACACGAGTTGCTTTCCGGGGTATCCGTAGCGCATTGTTGAAAAGGACGGCGATGTCTGACAGCGGATTCCACGGAGCAGGCTGAGGATTTGGGAGGCGAAGAGAACGATAGGGATTAATCGGAGAGCCGCACGCCTTCCCCATCCTAGTCGAAGGTGCCGTCGTGTGGATGCATAGATGGTAATTCGGTTGAGGATGAGCGCCTAGACCTATCAGCATGGTAAGTATACAAGTTGAAAGCGGGGTCTCACCTCCACTAGACAGGCAAATGACCAGAGACTTGTCAGATACCCAAAGAATCCACCGAGCTTCTTCATAGCACCTAAAAACTCAGCAATGTAGTAGCCACTCTGCTGGCCGGCTGCATCGGTGAACTCATTTCCAGCCATATCCGCTGCATGCGTTGCGGCCGTACCGCTGGCTCCAGCTGCTGAACCAGCTCCACTCCGTATGGTTTGACCAAGTGCTTTGATTCCGGTTATTCTAGCGAGGGTTTGGGGAACCGTTCGGAGGGCAAAGGTCTCGGCGTGCTGAAAGGCGCGAAGGGGGGAGGTCAAGAGTTGATGCGGTAAAGAGGACAAAGAAGAGGTGTCCGGCGAAATGGTTGTATTCAAGTGTTCCAACAAAGCAGTACTAGATGTGGTTGGTATTGTGGAGGGTTCCACGATGCTTGACATGATGAGGCGGTGTTATATGCGCCTCTGCGGGTGACCCTTATCAGTGATCCGGGGGAGATGCAATCAACACAGAAGGTCGCCGGTGCATCCAACAGTGGGCACAAGCCAATAAACTGTTCAAAAGTCGAAAATTGTTCTGACTAGACTGAAGACCACAGTGAGCAATGCTCCTGTGAACTGCATCCCGCAAATCAGAATGTATGAAAGAGTGATCTTCACGATGGCGGGCACTTCCTTGGAAGTTCGCCCCGGTGGAGCCGGCCCCAGCCCTCGGTATTTGTTATTTGCTGACTCAGCGGCCATAATTCAGGTGCCCTGGTGGTCCAGCCTCCAGCTTCAAGTTGATACGCTCTACTCCGTAGCCATCATAACTATAGAACTCTACGATATGGATATGATTCGTTGTTCAATTTGTCTCCTATGATCCAAACCCTTGGCCAGTGGTAGATTGACAAGCGCGTTATCATTGGAAGTTTTTTGATCTGCCATCATCTTTAGACAAATTCGGCCATAGATGTATTAACCGTTTGCATATGCTCAGATGGGATAAGAGGTCTTTTGCAAAACTCAAGGATACTGCTACAGCAAAGAAAAAATTGCATAACGTTAGATGTATTCGATCCCATAGAACACATGGCATGACATAACGCCATGACCAAGCATATTTATGTGAGCCAAGTCCGGAACTCCCCATGCTATTGTCGTAAAAGTAGAATATCGTATGCCGTTGCGTCGTGAATCATTTCAAAGACGATGCGAGCCGAAACAAGGATCGATACCAGAGGTCTCATCCACGGACGTGATAAGAAACCCAAGGCCCGAGGCACCATGTCGAAATTAGGTATTCAAGAAATCTGCAGCCATCAGGAGCTCCAGGCACAACTCGGGTGGGATGTCCATGTCCGGCACATTGACCTGGTCCTTGTGCTTTTCATTGTAGCAAAGGTATTCGCAGATCTTTTCGACAATGACGCCACTGTAGAGAAAGAACTTCGTTAGCAATGTCCACCAAAGGAAAACGCAGAATATAACCGCGAGACGTACGAGAAGTCTTTCAACACAAATTTACCATCGCGACCCTCGGGGAAATTGGCTGTGGGTAGTTAGTACAACCCATACAGCAATAGATCTCGAGTCCACGTACTCGAAGAAAGCGGGATGCGTAAGGTCTCTGAGACATAAGCTGTGCTGCGAGGGATAATGAATTCAAACCCATCATCTGAGACTATAGTCACAAATTCGGAATCCGTGGGTTGCGCCATGATAAAGCACGCGTATTCGCGTAGTTGTAGGAAGTTGACCACTGTGGAGCGAAAGAGCCTTCTGAGGTTGGCGTGTTGGTCCGTGCTGAAGCTGCCCCAGTGACGCACCCGATCCTCCCGATATCTCGTTTTGTCTGGAGTCTAGGGACAAAGTAAACAATATGAGCAGTTTGAGAGTTCTTCCAATTCGCTTGCGAGTGCCAATCCTATTTATTCAAACCTCCTCACCAGGGCCGATCAATATACGCAATGTAGGCTACGTCAACAGCCAAGTATCAAGTTATTCTCTGAGATATACAAAGCGATCATGCTCGTCGCAGCCGAATGAAAACAACCACATTTCATTCCAGCCTGGAAACCGACTTGCCGGCCGGAAATGCATGATCACCGGCGGGACATCCGGCATCGGCTTCGCTATTGCCGAACGGTTTCTACAAGAAGGCGCATCGACCATAGTCCTCATCGGCCGGTCTCAAACACGCCTAGAGGAAGCAGCCGAAAAACTCAAGTCTCTCGCAGTTACACTACCAGAACTTGGTGAAAGCAATGATGAAGCAACTCGCGCCCCAGAAGAAGACAACCAGCAAAGCACGCAAGGAAATATCCGTCTACTTGTCGGAGATGTCTCAAATGCTGGATCATGGATGCGGGAACTTGAAAAGGAAATGGTAAGCTACCTCGTCTATCTTGATGAATACTACCTCCTAACCACCATCCAGGCAAATGTGGACATTCTAGTCAACGCAGCAGGAATTTCGATATCAAACATTCTGCCAAGATCCGAGCTGGAAGATATCTCCACAATCCTACGTACTAATCTCGAAGGCGCAATTCTCACTTCGCGCGCTTTAATGCGTGCCTCTATCCGCAGCCGGATTCGGAATCGAAGTGATCCAGCTGCGGGGACCAAACCCCCGTCGAAATGCATCATTAACGTCTCCTCTTTACTCGCACTCAAAGGTGGAACTGGCGCGGTTCCATACGCTGCTTCCAAGGCTGGCCTTCTCGGTCTGACACGGTCATTGGCTGTTGAGGCATCGGCTTCGATGAAAGATATTGTGATTCGGTCAAATGCTATTGTGCCGGGGTATATTGAAACACCTATGGTTGCAAGTATGTTGGTTTGGGCATTCTGTATTTGTTCGTGCGTTAGCTGATCTCGATACTAGACTTCACACCTGGGGAAACAAGCAGGCTGAAGGATCTCATTCCTCTTCATCGATTTGGAGATCCACGCGAGATTGCTGATGCAGCTGTGTTCTTGGCGCAGAATGAATATGCCAACAACTGTGTGCTCAATCTCGATGGCGGATTGAGTGCTGTTTGATTTGATTCAAGTGAAACGTGTAATACCAATGAAACAAGTGTATTTGTAAAGAACATCTACTGTATAAATTGGATGTTTCCCGTGAAGCACTCTCCCATTAGCCACAACACTCAGACAGCTGAAACGAGTATACCACCCACAATCAAATCAGTCCACGATTGATCTTAACAAATGCGGTGGTAATCGTAGAACTTACGTTGTAGAGACCAAAGTTACGCATTCTCCGCAAAGGTTCCTGTTCTTCATAAGATTTACAGTGTAATTCATGTACATATGATCGAGTTCTTAAGCAAGCTGACCCGTTTGAAGCGGGAAAACACCATATAGTTGGAGATCTCGCAAACGTCGACTCCGAGTTACTTGCCCATATTTACCCCTACCAGTCTCCACTCCTTCATCTAGTTCCTCAATTCCCGCAGGATTCAACCTAAAAGCTTAATACTTTGGTCAGGCTGTGTTGTTATTCCCAGGCCATATTCTAGTAATCTATCAACCCAGAAAAGCGCCATTGAGCAGTTGAGATACAAAAGTCCCATAATGCATTATCATGTTCATATCCAAAGCATGCCCGTCAACCTGGGATTCTGAACCCCTCCGCTTGACTGAAATCAGGTTCGCCTTTATGCCATATGATACAGAAGGATTTGAAGGGAATAGGTAGTAAGCAAATGAAAAAGGGGAATACCGAAAGTATGAAGAGAACGATATCAAGATAAGCAGCTGTGATAGCTGCTAGTAATACCTTGAGATGTCACGTGAAATTCTGTTTGCAACATTCAATCGTCGATCATGATGGCACCTCCCTCATCATCGTTAGCATCGTCGTCAAGAACGATAGCTTCAATGCCCCTCGAGTCAGGAACGGATGCACTGGCGAGCCGTTTAGCATCGTGGCTGTTGAGCTCCACCTCGTCACTTGAGCCCTCACGCTTGCGCTTCCCAGTCACAGTTGGATCATCGGTAGAAGGCTGCGCAGGCTGCTCGGGCTTCACCTGCTCGGGCTTCAGGGGTATTTCAACCAACTTCTGCAGTGTTGCGGGCTTGGAGTCCTTGGAAGATGGCTCATTTCTGCAAGCCAATCAGTCAATATTGCCCAGTGTTATTGAAAAAGATGGCGCTTACCTTGCAATGATCACCAACTCAAGATTGACTCGCGTGTCTGGTTCATTCTCATCGAGGATCGTGATGATGCTCTCATTCTTGATGCCTAGGTCAGACAACCTTTTTACCAGGTTGTCGGTGAAGTCGGCGTCGTAGATCAGTTGATTGCCAAAAGTAACAGCAACCTCTTCGCCGTAGCCCAGCTCCATCTGAAGAACGCCTTGGATGAGGTGTTCAAGAGTTGCTAGCTCGGGGTCAATTTCAACCTGAGCAACCGCGGGGGAACAGACGGCACAATCGGGGTTTGGGGGGTTTAATGAGTCTGAGTTGATCACACGAGCCCCGGATCGCTCCAGGAAAACCTTTTAGAAACAGCCTGTTAGCTTCAGTACTAAGAAGCACCTTGGCTCAATTCTTACCATTTTAGTATGCATTAGGTCGTTTTGAAACACCTTCAATGACTGAAGAACACATAGTGCAGCCGTCATGGCATTGGTGGTTGCAATGGCAGGAATGATATTGCCCGCCATCTCTGTAGAAGCTTTGTCAATAATGATCACTTGGAATGTGCACACTTATTTGATGAACTCACGCTTGACATCGAATTTGGATTTGAGTTCGACTTGGAAAGTAGCAGCTCGGAGATTAGCTGCTGCGGTAACAAAGTCCAAAGTGTCCACATCATCTTTATCGAATGTTAGGATTGGGGAATCCTGGTCTGAGACGTTCTTTTCTTGAAGTTCCTTCAGATGATGGGTCAACCGGTTCAAGCTGTAGCGTGTTAGCCTGTCGAACATAGGCCGTCGGCGACAAACAGTTCTTACCTGTCCTTGAACACACTGAAATTCTCCCCCAATGTCCACACTTTCTGGTCCTGCGTGGAGATCGTCGAGGCAATCGAAGCGGATTCTTCTTGAAGTCGAGCAAAGTCAAGGGGCTCTGGTAGCTCCCTTTCCTTCCACATTTCCTTCATCCCCTGCAATCGCATTATGTCCCTTCGAAAAACTTTATCAAAGACCTTCTGGTGGGCTTCCTCGGTACCAATAGATTGTCGCAACTCTTTGAGTTCCAGTGCTTCCTTGCGTAGGTCTGCAATTTCATTTGCTGGCCAGGTGTTAGTTCCAGCGCCGAGTTATAGATGAAATTGAACCAACCGTTATCAGGATTTTCTGTATTGTCCACCTCCGGTGCCTCGTCTTCGCTATCGCCAAAAAGTTCCCTATTCAAAGGTGAGCACTCGAAACAGAAATGTTCGGAATTCGATCTTACGGCAAGAGGAAGCTCTTCGCCCAAACGATGCAATGAATCGGCTGGCTTGGGTTGCTTCGGATCGTACACACGGGGAACGACTTGGGGGTTTCTTTCGGTGTGCAATCATAGCACTCGGTTTTCGACTAGTAGAATGCGCAATTAATATATGCCCAATCTGCAGAGCTAGACGTCGCTTTGGGGGAATACCTTCTGAATGACTTGAACCTGGCCATTGAAGCCAGTAGTGCCACTTTCGATCAAGGGTACATTGGCCGTAAGGCACATCTTGTTCACATGACGTCTCGCGGCGATGTTGTCTAGCGCATTAAACACAACGTTGAAGGACCCAAACCACGAGACGTTGAACTGGGCGTCCATAATGTTCGCATGGTAGGCCTCGAGCTTTGCGTCAGACCGGAACTTTTGCGCAACTTCCTTGGCAACCTAAATAAAAGCATCCATATCTCAGTATTCCATATCTACTATCGTTGAACCGCTCACGCAATGCGAATGCGCGGCGCTTGAGTCGGGGAGGATCGCAAGGGAACGGCGCAAGTGGGCGGGGTGGGTCGGTCTGACGTACTAAGGCCTTTGATTTCTTAATATGCTCATGTCGAAACAGGAACTGGCGATTGAGATTGCTCAAATCAATGGTATCGAGGTCGATGATGTGGATTTCGCCGAACCCGGTGAGGACGAGGTTTTTCAGTAGCTCGCAGCCGATGCCGCCTGCGCCGACAAGCAGAACGCGTGACTATACGTGATGAGAGAACTGTCAGAATATATTTTCAGACCAGCGTCACTTGGACGCCAGGATTACGCGCCAGCAGTGCTGTACTTACCTCTTTGAGCGAGCGGGTGAGGTCCACCCCGAGGGAGCGCTTAAGGGAGCTATCCCGCATGGCGGGCAGTAGATGATGATCGCGATCAAGTAGTGTTGTAGTGTTGTAATTGTTGGATGGTATAGTGATGTGGTGATGTAGTGGTGTGTGTGTTCTAGAGATAAATTGCGAAGGGGGAAAAGGTCAAAAGAAGGGAGCAAGTGGAAGAAGTGCTGAGCCGGAAACAGTGACCGTTGTCGATGACGGCACTTGCTAGGAGCCTCACACGTGGGTTTCCACTTACTTTCACTCTGCACCTTTTTTTTTACGTTCTTTTTCTTTCTTGTGAATGGAGGAATAGATGAATAGATGAATAGACGGATGGAATGTGCAATGTAGAATGTAATTGATGTTGTTTGGTGATATTTACTATAAGTGAGTATCTTTGTATTCCAGCAATGTATATATGTAAGTAGGGCGCATATACTCCGATCGCCATTTTTTGGAAAACAAATGAACTTGAGTTTGATCCCAAAATAATCGGTGCCTGTTTCAGGGTCATGACGATGCTATCCATATATTCTTCTGATCAGGTACCAGGTAGGCCAGACCCGCAGAGCCTGTGTTACTACCTATAAACTAAACTGTAACGTACATACCTCTGTTCTGCTTATAGCGAATACTTTTAGACACAAGTCAATATCATAGGCCTATACCACCATGGCGTACTTAGGTATATCTGAAAGCTTTCCAGATAGTATGGGGATAGGTACCTCCAGGGCTATTGTGTCTGCTTACATAACCGGTGACTCTATCCAGAGACCATGGGATCAAAATCTCGGTGTGGCGAGAAAAAAAAAAAAAAAAAGAACACGGATCGTTCAAAGGGTTGGTCGTGTTCAAGTACTTTTTTTATACACATTTTCTTGTTCTAGCCTCAAAAGGATTCCAATATCCAGGTGGGGTGGGATATCTGCCGGGACTAGCTACTCACCGCAGGAATCCTTTCGATATCAAAGGAGATACCCCTGACTCCATATCTTCCCATTTGTTTTCAATCAAGATCAAACACGAATATCATGCCATCATTGGACCCAATTCCGGCCCAGCGAAATGACCAGGTCGAAGCCAATTCCGACGATGAAGCCGATCCTGAGTTGGTAGAGCTTCTTCGCCAGCATTTCGGACTGGGCGAAAGACCAAAGGATGCCCCACCAGAGACCAAAGTGCTTGAGGGGGCTCAGTATGTTTTCGACAATGCGATTGATATCGCAGTCAGCCTGGCTCACACCAAAGGCGCGGCTGAAACTATATGGCGTATGATGCAGAAGAAAGAGTATTCCACGCACACCTGGTCGGAGCACGAATTACACCCACAGACCAAAGATGAGAGCACAGTCGACTTCATCTTTACAATGGACTTGTTGAATTTTAGTTTCTGGTCTGAAGAGGAGGAAGAGCCAAAACGTTTCTGTATTGAATATCGTGGCAAGCTGTGGACTGGCTATTGGAGTCTGGTTGCTGCGCTACAAAGAGCTCTTGATGAAGGTCAGTCCCGTTAAATGAAATGAACTTCTGGAATGACGAGTGCTTACCCCAACTTCAGATATTCCAATCACAACCCCCGACTTCTGGGTGGACGAAGAGAGATGCACAGAAGAGCTACTCAAACATGTATTCCGATCTGCAACAGATGGAGAGATTCCTATGTTCAAAGAACGAGTGCAGTGCCTACGTGAAGCAGGCGAGGTTCTTTGCGAGGTATTATCCCTCACTACCTTGGCTATACGAGTTATACTAATCGGATATAGGAATTCGGCGGCAGCTTCGTCAACTGCATCGACAGCGCCAACCTCTCTGCTGCAGGACTGGTTAATATCTTGACAGAGAGCTTTGCCTGCTTCCGCGATGAGACCATCTTCCACGGAAAGAGAGTCCGACTGTACAAACGTGCTCAAATTCTAGTTGCCGATCTCTGGGCCTGTTTCAATGGCGAAGACTTTGGTGAATTCCACGACATTGACAAGATCACCATGTTTGCAGGTACGACTCTTGCAAGCCTCACCATTCCCTGAAACCCGTTCTAACACTCTATCCTAGATTACCGCATTCCGCAGATGCTACACCAGTTGAACTGTCTTCGCTACGCACCTAAATTGGAAAACCATATCCGTGACCTGAAGCCCATCGAGCCAGGTTCAAACTGGGAGATCGAGCTTCGTGGAACGAGTATCTGGTGTGTTGAGTTGATCAAACGAGAGATCGAAAAACAACACCCCGAGGTCAAAATGAACCGCCAATCCCCCCCTTCAAAGAGTATTTCAGATGGCAGTGAGAATCCCGAAACCGAGAACTCGGATCAGTCGGGTGATAAATTGAAGATCGTGGAAAAACCGCGAAAGACATATGGCATCAATGCGATTCTCATCGACTTCTTTTTGTACGACACGATGAAGAATTTAGAGGCAGAGAAAAATGAGTCCATTCCTCATCACCGGACGAGGAGCATTTGGTACTGAGAATGAGTGGTCATTGGTTTTGGCGCCATTGACGGCGCATGGAGTTGGGTTACCACAATATTGACTTGGGCCATTGGGTTGCTCTGGGGCAAAAGGAGCATACAATTAAAACATAGACATGGCAAAGCTGATTTCTTTGCTTATGGAGGATGAATATAGAAATTACATGTTGATTTATATCTTGGGGTATCAATTGAACTAGTAGGCTGCGTCCCCTTTGGGATAATCTTTCGTCGCATGACGATTAAGCAGCTGCGCCTCCGATGCGAGCGATGATGTCCGCTTTCCAATTCACATAATCCTCTTGACGATCGTCACTCAGCCAGTCAATTCGATCCTGCATCATCGTCCCCAGGCCAGGCAAAAGACCGCCCCGTGGAACATGATCTGACTGCGATGCACTAGTCCCACTCCCAGCCGCCGAACGTTTAGGCGGCCTAACACCCCTGAGTGTCGCATCCTCTTCGTCCAGGTCTTGGTAGGACCTGCCCTCCTCATCTTCACCATAGAGCTGTCCAGCATAGGGGATATTCTCAAACCATTCCTGGCCGTTGGCCCACCCTTGCTCCATGATAAGGGTGATCCATTGGTCAACATCATCACGATGTCTCCGGTCATTAGCCTTCAGCCCAAGGCTGTTCAATGCCGTCTGACGCATTTCAATAAAAGTCTTCTTGTCCATCTTCTGCGCTTCGATATCCGCCTCTGCATCTGGTCCGGGGTTACGCCGCCGGGCAAGTACAAGGAAGTATACAGCCACAGCCATGGCGTAGACTAGTTCTTTGAAATCATCGTCCTTATCAGAGCCATTGATAGAAACAATAGGCTCCAGGAAATCCAAGCTCTCCCGGTCCCACCCCGGTTCGTCGTTGGACATGCTCGACGTAAGATAGAGGACAGACGACACGCCAGAAAAGATATGCGGAGGCAAGGTCCTTGAAATTGGAGGCCTAGACCAGGTGTTTGTGCGCGGGGCAGGTGTCGAGAGAATCTTGCATACAGTCCGAATGGCTGTCATTACCCAAGCCGGGGCATCTGGAATGATGGTTGACCCATGAATATCCTTCGTTCGGGGGACTGTGGCCTTTCTTGCTGTTTTCGAGGGACTCTCCAGCCTGTTTGCCGTGCTCATACTTCGTTTTAAGGGTGTTGACTTTGAAGGAGTATTTTGTAGCCCTCGTGGTGTTGGTGCTACTGCCTTGGAAGGGGTGTTCCTGGCTGCCATACCCTTCGTTGGTGTGGTCTGCGCTGAACTGGCGCGTGATGGTGTGCCTGGAACCGATCCGCTTGCTGAGTGTTTTAGGCCAGTGGAGCTTGATGCGAGAGATCGGTCGAGGTATGAATAAAGCTTTTTGTATACGCGCGGAGGACATGGCGGATGTCCGAGCAGCGGAGGAAGTTTAAGAGCTCGGGTCAACCTATAGAAGTCAGGCGTAAGCAATCAGCATCTTAGAATCAAAGCAGCCATAGAAAGACTTCATTCGGGACTTGTAGCACACCTTCTGCAAGCGATTTCGGCGCAGGCATATGGTCGAGCGATTTCCTCTTCGGGCTTCAGACTACTCGAGAAGCTTCGGGACTGTGCCACTAGTGACATTGCATAGCTGAGTAGTTCTTGTGGGAGGTCATTGGCGTGGGTCGGCACCAATATGCTCAACGCCTGTTCCACCGGTCGATTGTTCATTGTTCTTGAGATGTTGTGGATCAAGTCGGCTTTGCTTGAGGAAGGGGCGAAGTAGGATATGGCCGTATTCAGGCAAGACAGGAACAGTTGACAAGGCAAAAAGTAAAAGGTAGTTTCCGAGAGCCTTCCGGCGTATCTAAATTTCAAATTGAGCCAACTGTGTCTGAATTGAAGGGATCGGACTGACGACCAAACATCTGCAATTGCCTGGCGCATCGATAAGAAAAATATGACTAAGCACTCTATCGGACTCCGGCGCCCAGGGCTCGTGGTCTCGATGCCGCATCTAGTCCTCTTGCAGTTCAGTATTACTCACAGAATTCCCCTCAATATGTCTGTTACAGTAAGTTCACATATGACCCATACTTTGGACTCTATCTAAAACCCTTCTCCATGAGGCGATGCTAATTACGCCTTTCAACAGTTACATACCACCCAAGGCGACCTCAAGGTCGAGCTTTTCTGCGAAGCAGTACCCCAAACCGCAGAGAACTTCCTCGCCCTCTGCGCATGTGGTGCATACAACAATACACCATTTCACCGCCTCATCGCAGGATTCATGGTCCAGGGCGGAGACATCTCTCTCGGCCCCGCCGCGCATCAAACAAGTACGAAGCCAATGCTCGATTTCGAGATCCCGAAAGGCGGCACATCGATCTATCACCCGGCAGCAATGAACCAAGAAATCCATCTCCCATCGCTGCGACACAACGCACGGGGCATTCTCTCAATGGCATCTCGTCCGGTGAAGGACAGGACGGCGCCTGGCTCTCAGGGCGCAACGGGCGCAACGATCAACGGGAGCCAATTCTTCATTACGTTCGTCCCGGCACCACATCTTGACGGCGCCAGCACTGTGTTTGGGAAAGTGTTGAATTTGACCCCCCAGGACGAAGGCGGTGATGTTCTTGCCAAGCTCGAGAAGGCGAATGTCAAGGTCGACAAGAAGGGGAAAGTGTCTCAACCTAAGGAGGGTGATAGTTTTGAAGCATTCAAGATCAATAACGTTACTATCCACGCGAACCCATTTGCGACGTGAATTTTTGACACTCGAATTCTCTCATGAATGCTGGATGATATCCCAGGATCGAGCTGCGAGAGCCACGCTCAGGACAAACACAGCTATTATCTTAAGCTGAATGACACCTGAAATCCTATCATGTGAAGCCCAAAACCACTCTCTCCCCAGTCATCCGAGTCCGGCTGCCTACCAACGTCTCTCTGCTGGCTTTATCGATCTGTCTTACCAGCACCGTTATGTGGCACCGTGAAATACGGCATACTCTGTTAGAATTACTCCCATAAAGTGGGCCAAGAAGATAGGTGGACACATTTTGTCTGATGATGAACACTTGCTGGCCAACGCTGGGCGCCACTAGATCTACTGCAGGGATCAAAAGAACGCAGAGAGACGGAAAGGGAAAAATAGATCAAGGTATCGAACATATCCAACAGTGTCAATTATCATCATAACTCCTAAATTAGATCACGAGCTCCGAAAGAATATCTAAGTGCAAGACAACTACAAGGGTACGCACGGGAACACGTAAGGAAAAGATCTCCAATCCTTAAGGATGCAATTATTCCACTAATTTTCCATCCAATATCCGATATGGTGTAAGTCAAGGTCACAACGGAAAGACCACGATTATGCGTGAATTTGCGTAGAATCGTGGCGTTTCCGTATAGTGTAATAATCAGCCTGGGGCTTCACGTCACTTAGGCAGAGTGAGTGTAGGCTTAGACTAAATTCCAAGGTTATGGCGCGACATTACTCAGCGTAGAGAGACGGTATGTTTGGGCCAACGAACAGGGGGCCGTAGCGGCACAGAGCTTATCAACTTTAGAGCGGGTACAATAAACGGTCTAGGGTTGCGCAAAAAAGACATAAGGTGATTACGTTCTAGAATCTAAAGAAAGGACGAGAATAAAAGTAAAGATAAACAAAACTCCGCTTAAAATAAAGCAATACGTATCGCTTATACGGTAATATAACCTCTTCTAATCCTCCTCAAACCCTCTTAAGCCGGCATAACTATTATAATTAGACAGTAATATCCTTAACTAGATTAAGAAGATATTTCTATAGCTTCTTATAACCTCCTTCCTAAGATAGAATACGGGTGACTTCATTAATATCCTAAGATACTATTTCATATATATTATAATAAAGTATATCCCAGATATAGAGTTTATCGCTAGATTAGAAGATCATTATAGAGGCATCGTTATCCTCTAATATCGGTCGTCCTAGAGTAAGACTATAGCCTTAAGTAATCTTTTAACCCGTAGAATCAATACTAAACTAGGGCTCCCGGGACGTGCCGTCCAGCCTAGGGGAACGATGAACTATACTTATAAGTGACATAACTTAAGCTAGTAGGATTTCTTCTTACTAGTGGCACGAGAGGGCCTTCGCTAGTAGACTTGGTAGGCGAACGAGCGGGCAACATGGATCCCCATTTCTTAGGCTGTTCTTCTTCCTCCTCCAACTCAAAATCCTTGGCTTCTTCGGACCCTTTGACTCGACGACTTCTCATCTCGAAATCTCCGATGAGTTGGACGATGAGCTCCCACAGTCACCAACTCCTTTGCCGGAAAGGGGGGGCCTAATCCTCCTCCAAGAAACCTCTTTCTAGCGCCGGTGGTTATGGAAGTCGACGTTAGCTGGGCACCAACGACGGGCGGGATGAACCCAAGGCACTGAAGTGAGTCTGCTCTGTCAAACCCTGATGCCGAATGTCATACCGCGACGTCGTTTACTATCTGAGGCTCGAAGGCCATGTGACGTTCTCTTCTTCGCTTGCCTCTCTCCAAGCACCCTTACTGATTCCTCTCTCCCCGGAACTGAAAATGTTTGATCAGACCCCTTTCATTTCTTCTAACAGCGGGCCTCTCCACGCTCGGGTACGCACAAAGCCAAGCTATTTATAACCCTCGCATTCCATCCAATTGTGCCCAACCCTCTCCGAGGCGAAATAAATCCTCCAAAATTTTAATCTGCAGTCCTACCTTTGTCTGATCTGACTGTACCGCATAATTTAAAAATGACAGAGCTGAACATGACATCAAGAACCGAATGATTTGGAGGTTGGCCGGTGCCGCTGCATTTCCAAGATACGCCTCCACAAAATCGGTTGTGCTCTCTTGCATCTCCTGTCGCGTGAGGCCATACTGCTGGCCTGTTCGTCGCAGCATATGCACGAAATGGCCTAGGTCTCTCTCTGGTACCCCAACCGGCTCACCATTCTCGTCTAGAGAACAGTGTAGTGTCGTCGTGTCGATCATAGTGACATGCCCCGTCGCGCGGTCATAGAAGAAATTTCCAGGATGGGCATCCCCATGCACGACAGTGGTGCGCGGACGATTAGCAATATCACGCTTGCAGTCGGCAATAAGATGATTCATTTTCGCGGGGAGCTGATCCACTTCGAGTCCCGCGCAACGAATAATGTCTTTGTACACCAATGCCTGCTGGACTCGTTTCGTTGCCGCGGTAAAATACCACTCAAGATACTCTGTGCCTGGTCGCCCTTCGACGCCATGAGTGTGTAATCTGGCTAAGGTACGTGCGACTGCCTGTACGCCAGCAGTGAGCACGGATAGCATCTCTCTTCTCGCAGGTCCTGGCGGTAGGCGGCCCATCTGCATCATGAGCTGGTAAAGGGATACCCCGGGGGCAACTTGATACGTGACCACACCAGCTGGCTTGGTATCCCACATCATCCGCCCAACGGCCAACGGGGTGGCAGTCTTGATGTCACCCTTGGTCTGCAACAGAAGCCATTCAAGGCTCGACAGCTCCTCCGTGATCCCGTTGTCCAAGCCGTGGACGAAGAGTTTGATTACAGCAACCACACGACCTTTGGATGAGTCATTGGATGCCAAAGATGTGTCTCCGTTGGCAAGTTCATCGTTGGCATGAGCAAAGAAAATGATAGCACCAGAAAAGCCACCCGGGTGTGTGGGATCCAGACTCCGCAAGTTGACAGGATATCCCACGGCAGAAGAGACATGCTCTTCTAGCGCTGAAATAGTGGGGGCTATTTCTGGAAGATTTTGCATGAGATCGTCGGCCTGTTCCAAGTTCGGCTTTCCACTGCGATTTCGTGTCCGTGCGGCTCGACGCATTGACGATACCACGCTCATCCCAAGTGATGGACGAGGCCATGATGAACATGCCAGTGCAACACTGCCATGAGCCATCTGCACTGTATCCCCCTCACCCTCCATCGCAGAGCGAAGCAGAGCTTTGGCAGCATCCTTCCACGAATAACCTCGCATGATTCGTTGTAGAGAGCGAGCGTGCCGTCTCGTCTGCTCCGGGTAGCATCTCACCTGGTCGATCCGATGAGCCCAAACGGCTACGCGCTGGCTTGTCGGTGAAGGCGCAATTCCATACGTGCTCTCATCCATCACAACACAGGCCTGACCAAGTTCTGGCGGAATGCGACTGCGATCAAGCGCAAACTGGCCCGCACCACTGTCCTGCGTCACTAGAATAGGAACGCCCAGCCCGGCAACTTCGGTGAAGATCATCCCGAATCCCTCGTGCATTGATGGCATAATCACCAGGTCGGCGTTACAGTAGAACCGTGAGACCGCGTTGGGATCATCAGAGAAAGGGTGCAACTTGACAAGGTCTGGCATGCCTGTCATCTCGTCGACAACCTGCTGCCAGCGCTCCACGTCTTCTGCCGGGAGTCCCAGTACGTCCAGAGAGATATCGTTGCCAGAGAGTGCGATCTTACGCACAGCGTACACAGCGTCATCTAAACCTTTGGCAGGATCGTCTGCTCGACCAGCGAGGAGGACCCGAAAGAGGTCGTTCGGCTGTCGCTGCTGCGTGCAAGCATCACCCGTGCGCACGCCTGGAACTAGTTCATGGAAGCGAGGACCCATCATGTTGGCTCGTGGCCGATTGCATTGGCCCATCCACTCGCGTTCACGTGCTTCGGTTGTTAGTACAGGGCCAACCCCGACGGCCAAATCTGCTTTAGGGAGAATCCTCTCGTCGAGCATTGCCAGCCGAGCGGCTTCAACATAGCCTAGCTCGCGTGTTTTTCCGTACCACTTCCACGCGATATCGGACTTGCGCAGCGCACTAGTATGTGTGATGAGCGCGAGCTTGGCCGTGGGATACCATCTTTCGCGGATCAAGGAAGCTGCGGTGCTAGAGTATCGCGAGTGGCCAATGACGAGGTTGAACGGGGAGACATGCTGGTTGTCTGGTATTGGCAAACTATAATCTCCCGGCTCATGTACCTTCGCCACATGGTAGAGCAAGGCACTTGGATCGTCTCCTCTAGAGGGAATGCAGATCACTTTAGCTCGACCATGCTCCGATGATGCCATTTCCACTTCATTCTCAGGTTGCACCATGAACAGAGTGACTGATGTGTTGGGAATTTCCGACATGGCTTTGACTAGCTCTTGGTTTAACAGAGGCAGACCTCCTTTACCTGGCCCGCTGGCATTGGCAACAACGAGCACTCTCCATGGTTGGATCCTTTCCGGGGAGATACTGACAAGCCGTTCCCATTCAAATTTGATTTTTTCGCTGAGTTGCACAGCTTTATATTCGTCACGCGATGTACCTTGCTTGTCCACAGCAGACCATAATCGAGATAGCTGCGTGCGTGTTTTGAACAACCGGACAAGCCCTTCATTGATAGGTATACCATTCGCCTGGTACGCTTTCCAGAACTCCGCCTGAACCTGCCCAATATCAGTTTCACTCATTCCGAAATCCCCGGCATATTTCCGCAGGCGCTCGTGAAACCCAGCCGCATCCATCTCCGCCGGCCCAATAGGTCGGCCGCTCGCATCCATGGAGTGAGCCAGTCCCCCGTAGTCGATCATGGTGATTCCTTGGATAGAGTCCCAGAAGAAATTTCCCGGCGAGGCATCGCCATGCAGTAGTGACGCTACACCTTCTTCCCGCGAGTAATCAATCGCCCGGTCGACCAATGAGG
The DNA here is from genome assembly GCA_019190355.1 of Penicillium palitans. Classification (NCBI taxonomy): domain Eukaryota; kingdom Fungi; phylum Ascomycota; class Eurotiomycetes; order Eurotiales; family Aspergillaceae; genus Penicillium; species Penicillium palitans. Next base: position 179,911 of record JAHAQQ010000043.1, on the reverse strand, counting down.
CGAGTTGTTGTATTTTATTGGATCCAATAGCGCGTTCATATTGCCCTCGCGATGGGCCCTGGATCTCTTCGACCCAACCTTGTAACTTGTTGCGCAGCCTGGCGACGACGGATTCGCTGGCACTGCTCCACTCGGCTTTTTCCCGGTGCAGCTTGGCCAGTGTCAATGCCACTCCTTGGACGGCGGAAATCAAGTCGGTCATCAATCCATTGAATTGACAGCCCAAGAGCTCAGCGGTGGGGGTATTTGGTGATGGAACTTGGTGTGACTTATGATTGATTGGGATTCCGTGGAGCGCGCCGCGAATAATATCATTCATCATTTCCCTTGTTTCGTCGGGACAAGGTTGGCTTGCGATCAGTCGGAGAGTGGAGACCCGACCAATGTCACGGATAATTGTGTTGATTGCCTTACCTGCTGCGAGCTGGTAGACAATCACTCCCATAGGCTCTGCTGTGTTCTCATCGCGCGTCCTTCCCACGCCAAGGGGCCGAGCAGCAGAAGGTGGATCGGAAAGAGACAGCAACCTCCGGTATGCAATGAGTTCTTCGAAAAAGACTTTATGACATGCTGGTGGATATACTTTTGTGACAGCGACAGTCCTTTCTGGGTGGCTACTGTTCCGGACAAAGTAGATGGAACAGCCGGATTGGCCTTCTGCTCCGGATGCTTGAAGATGGTGGAGCTCGACGGAGTGGCCGAGGACAGATTCAACTATTGCAGTGACGGAGCCGGTCTCAGGTAATGCGGTTAATGTGAAGTTGCCGTCATTTTCTTTTCGAATGGTGAGCCTGTCGAGGGTAGTTGGCAAGACGCCCTCCTCCAGTCTAGCGCACTCCAAGGCGGTCATTCTATTGGATTAGAAGGTTTTAACGGAAGGACAGAGCACAAAGAAAAATAGAGGATATGAATATATTATTCAGTCTCATTCCACTGTAGTTAGCAACAACGGTTCTCTAAGCTCAGGCTCAAAATACGCGGATCAAACAACGACGATCCACATAGCACCAGGATCTTTCCTCAGCTGTGCCACCTTATGCAACATCCGGTGGATCTCGGTGTGACCAGGTCGATCTGCAACAGAAAGGATATGCTGTCTGAATCGTGCCCTCGCGGTTGGGTGGAGAGCGTCGCAAAGCTAGCGTTCTACTACCCCGTACTCCGTATAGTAATACACATTTAGCCACCGACATGTCTAGCTCTTTTGTGGCTGAAGGTCCGATGGGCGTAAGGAGCTACATATCAGTCATCAGGTCCTTGGGTGTTACGTTATTAGAAGCCCAGATGGTCAATTTACAAGGATGAGTAACTAATCAGCAGGTAGGGGGTATTAAGTACGTAATATGTAGCTTCTATGAGTACAGTGACAGTATCAAACCAACGTCAATCCAGCTAGCCACAAAAATGATGCCAGGATATTTTAGCACCCACATAGTCAGTGCACTGTCCGTAAGCAAACCATTGTGCCTTCTTCCGTGGGAAACCTAGTACTTTGATCAATATTGGTCAGCTTATAAGTTAATATCGTATTGCGGCTGAAGAGCTATGGCGTTGAGCGAGAACAATTCGGATGAAGTGCCCGGGCATGAACCACCCTCCGATATGGTTAGAGCCAAAAGGTCGACCCACCCAAAAACCATGGCTCTTCCCGCTGCGGCTTCCCGAACTCTAACCTTAGGAATTATGTCCCTGGTAGGAACATACAATTCAAATCGTATGGATCAATAATCTTTCCAAGTTTTGTATTGCGCAAATAGAAGAATGGCTATGAGATCTGGACCACGATAAATGTCCTCCATTTGGGGCAATTTATCACGCGAGCTGCTCCTTGTATAGTCATTGCAAATTTCACCCTCGGGATATGCAACTAATAATAGACTTTACGGCGTGTTCCATATAACGCAAAGAGCAATGAAAATTCAAAATGAGCTGGAAATACAACCAGGTTATTTTCGCAATCTGGCTGCAGCAATATAAGCATAGCCTGCGACGGTGCAGTAATATGTCGAATCGTTACAGATAAATGACAAAGAGCGAATACGATGCTCGCTCAATTCAACCGATCTCGGTAATTAGAGCCAGATCATCCTATGGATCTACACTGCACTGTCATAAGGTAGGCAAATCATCTTTGCCAGATTGAACTCAAGGATAAAGGATCGTAGACTCTCAAAACCCTTACACGCATATTGAAGGAGCAAATATATTTTGCTGGCAGAATTGGCTAGCAATACTATATTTAATTAAATCTTTATCTCTCTCTCTCTCTCTCTCTCTCTCTCTCTCTGATTTTGTTGCATCTGTGACCATTTAATCTTTATTTCTATCCGTCATGCAGTGTGCAAGTTTGTTCAAAATAAAGATAAAGTTGAATGCCTGAGCCAAACTACTGGGTCCGATGGTGATCCCCAAGCATGTATGTACATTCAAAACAGGGACTTCAATTTGTACCTAGGTACAAGTTAAATTACATACACTGGAAATATCAACGATTTGTACCGAGTATACGCAAGTTCCATGACTGGTGTTCTTGGCACGATCTTCAGGTCAAACATGCATCGATGTGTAACACATGCAACATAATATTGGATGCTGCAAAGTTAGTAGCCAATACAGCGGCGTTACTAGTTTCCATCCGGCGCTCCACTGATTGACAGCACCGTCAGGATTGAAACATGGGCACACGACAGCTCAATTGTGAACTTTCAGCTTTCAATCTCGCAGCCAACACCCCGTATGGGAAGACAACCACACACCTTCCCGGGCAATTCCCATTCTTCCCGTCTCAACTGCCCGGTCAAAGTCAACCTTAAGATCTAGAGTGACCGATTATCGAGAGCTTGTGGCCATGGATTCGGCTATCGCTGCTCATGAATTACTCCAATATCTTCGCTTTGGATATCCTCCAGTTGTGCTAGTGGTTCTTTTTGTCGTGTTTTTGGTCCATTCCTCTAATATAGCCAAGAATGCTAGTCGGAATACCAAAGTGCAATATGGCCCCGGTGGGAAACCACTGCCCAGTCGAACCCGAATGATGATGGCAGTAGCTAGGAACTTGCCCGCGGAGCTTGAGCGGAATAGATCCAAAGGCTGGTTCATTTGGTTAAGTCTTTTTGTGTTGGCAACCTATACTGCAGAGGCAGCAATTCATATGACCCATGCCATTATCTCAAAGTCAGAACAGTGGTGGTGTGGCCAAGCTGTGGTGGTGGGACTTCTGTTTCAAAAGTTGAAACCAAAGCTAACAAAATAAACCAGGTCTTTGTCGTTGGCTCGTTCTTTACTCATACCGTCATCTTCATCTCTTTACTCGATACGGACCCTGGACCATCAATTGTGCAATTCATCCCATGGCTGTCGGCCGTTCCTTTTGAGGTAGCAATTCTCTCGGCTTCAGTCTCAATATATTCCCATGCGCACCGGGAACCTACAGTCGGTGATCCATTCGGTGGAAGATTACGCACAAAGATCACGTTTTGGGAGGCATTGGAGATTTTCGCAGGTTCTGTGCGGATTGTTTTCCTCGCACTGCTGGTCGTGTCCTACAGTTTCAAATATGCCCGCAAACATTGTGCCATCAAGGAGGCCGAAGAAGCCGATGCCGGAGAGACGACCAGTCTGCTAGATTCAAGAGGCAATGCCAACTCGGATGACAGTGATGGCCTGACCGATTGTCAACAGATCCCCGAAGTAGAAGCTTGGGTCCGGCCGTTGACGACTCCTTCCACTAACTGGATGGAATATCTGAGTGGTTATTCCCTATTCTTTCCGTATCTATGGCCTTACAAATCCGTCCGGTTGCAAGTTGTCGTCCTCATCTGCTTTGCTATATTAATTGTACAGCGAGCGGTAAATATCTTAGTCCCATATCAGGTGGGAGTGATCGCAGACTCACTGTCCACCAGTGATGGAACTTTGCAGGTGCCTTGGATGCCTATCTGCTTGTATATCATTTACCGTTGGCTTCAAGGCAGCCAAGGTTCCCTTGAGTCAGTTCGTTCGAATCTGTGGATTTCAGTGAGCCAGTATGCATACATGGAGTTATCAACCGCTGCATTTGAGCATGTTCATAACCTAGGACTGGACTTTCACCTTGGTAAAAAGATGGGCGAGGTTCTTTCTGCTCTCACCAAAGGCAGCTCAATTAACACTTTCCTTGAGCAAGTGACCTTTCAAGTGTTGCCTATGTTCATTGATTTGGCCATTGCCATTGGATATTTTCTAGTCGTATTTGACGTGTACTACGCATTGGCTGTCGCTATCATGACATTCTTCTACCTCTATTCAACCGTCAAGATTGCCTCTTGGAGAGCCAATATGCGACGCCAAATGGTGAACGCTTCTAGGCAGGAAGACGCTGTCAAGTAAGTTCTACTCCCCAGGTCTTGTCTCTGTTTGCCCCATTAGACTTTTCTAAATCTATACAGGAATGATTCGCTTGTGTCCTACGAAACCGTCAAATACTTCAACGCAGAGGAATACGAGTTCAATCGCTATCGAGGGGCGGTGTCAGAGTACCTCAGCGCAGAATGGCACTCTCTCTTCGCGCAGAATCTGATGAATATTTTCCAAAATGTCATCTTTATGCTTGGCCTTCTGATCACCTGTTTTATTTGTGCCTACCAGGTTGCTCGCGGTCAACGTGCAGTCGGCCAGTTTGTGACTCTCCTTACCTACATGGCCCAACTCCAAGCCCCATTGAACATCTTCGGAACCTTCTACCGATACATCCAATCTGCATTGATCAATGCAGAGCGTCTACTCGAGCTGTTCCGCGTCCAGCCGTCGGTGGTGGATGCACCGTCTGCAACACCACTAGCAGTCTGCCACGGCCGAATCACGTTTAACGATATCCAATTCTCGTACGACACACGACGGCCTGCTCTCAATGGATTGAGCTTTGACTGTAAGCCGGGTACGACTACTGCTCTAGTAGGAGAATCAGGTGGCGGAAAATCAACAATTTTCCGTTTGCTGTACAGATTCTACAATCCGAACAGCGGAAGCCTTCTCATTGACGGACACGACACCCAAACCTTGACGATTGACTCCGTGCGAAGACACATTGGCATTGTCCCACAAGACACAGTTTTATTCAACGAAACACTCATGTACAACCTCAAATACGCCAACCAGGATGCTACTGACGAGGAAGTCTATGACGCCTGCCGTGCAGCCAGTGTACACGACAAGATCATGGCCTTCCCCGATGGATATGAAACCAAAGTGGGAGACCGTGGATTGCGACTAAGTGGTGGTGAGAAACAGCGCGTTGCCATTGCCCGAACCATCATCAAGAAGCCTCAAATCATCCTGCTTGACGAGGCAACGGCCGCCTTGGATTCCGAGACGGAGCAGAATATCCAAGAAGCACTATCCGTCTTGTCGCGTGGGCGCACTGTACTAGTGATTGCCCATCGATTGAGTACCATTACCACTGCTGATAACATTGTTGTATTGCACGAAGGTCGTGTTGCAGAGAGTGGGACCCATGAGCAGCTTCTAGCTTCTCGTGGTCGATATACCACTATGTGGCAGAAACAGATTCGTGCGCAGACCGAATCTGTGAGGTTGGATGCCTTGTCAGCCAAGATATAGATTTGTATATTTGGAAATTATTCAAGCGGATTATATATATATGGTTGGTTGGCTTGTCAGTGGAGAAACGAAACTCTACAGGGCTAATTTCTTGTTTCAGGGAAAAGGTCAATAATGCTTGACCAAATGGATGGATCTCAGTCAACGCTCAATCCTAATACGTAATATATGCATCTCTTTGCTTTTGGGTGAATTGAAACCATTCAAATGTGAAACTCGCCCAGTGTATTTAAAGCCGAACAGGCCCGAGTAAGAATCTAGACCCAGGAAATTACTGGAAAACTACGGAGTACTTCGGAGCTGAAGTATGCGTCCAATGTGACCGATGAACTCACTGCTCCGAAAATAGCCCGGGCCCATCCATATGCAAGGGTGTACTATGCTTGGGGTCACACATGAAGAATGTCATTTTGGTGTCACCGGCTAATTGCTTTTTGCTTTTGAATTACATGTCGTATTGTGACAACTTCTGCATATACATACAACCCCTCCACACCAATGCAGGATGAGCCCTAGTCATGTACTATATACTCCGTACTCCGTATCATGCATCCTATGAGGCTTACAGGTGGTCATACAGGTGGTTCAGCTTATTGCCACTTGTATCACGAAGTACACGATTAAGACAATATCTGATACATAGTACATGGATTTCCTGCGATTTGATCTCGATCTGTGTGATGGCGAGTTCTTTACTAGTGTTACTAGCCTGACAAGTGGGTTCATACCCTGTACTCTGTTCAACCACAAAGCATCCGACCTTCACTGGCTTTTTTTTCCCTTATGCACACATTCCTTTCTAGGTATGGAGCGGATTCTGTGGCTGGATAGCCTCCGCGGCATAGCCTCGGCTTTGGTAGTGATACACCATTCAAAGAGCTCAGAGCCCAAGAGTGTCGTTGGCTTTTTGACCAGGTCCTACTGGGATCAACCGCCCGAGGAGAACCGTCGCCTGATCCAACTCCCGCCCTTCCGACTTCTCTTCAATGGGCCATCGATGGTAGCCTTGTTCATGGTCATCTCGGGCTATGCAATCTCTCTTCCGCTTCTCCGATGCCGAGAGGACATTAGGGAAAGTAATTCAGGGTTCTTTCGTCGACTATGCTCTGCTGCAACTCGCCGAATCTTTCGAATCTATCTGCCCTCTATCGCTATACTATTCCTGAGCCAACTTGTGTACTTTTGCAATGTGTTCCAGTGGAAATCTGCGGATGACTGGTTAGGCGGGCTAAAGCCTTTGACAGCGCCATGGGCTCATATCCAATATGTGCTTTCGAGAATAGTGCATCTGCTGGATATCAGCAACCACCAAGTCGATATCAATTTCGATCACAATCGACCGGATATGCGGACTATCAACTACCAATTATGGACAATGCCAATTGAATTTCGTGGCTCGTGTGCTGCCTACTTGTTAATCCTGACGTTTTCATTTTGGAGACCCCGGCCTCGTTATCTAGCATTGGCAGGTGTGGCAACGTATTGGTTTTATATGGGACATTGGGATCTCTTTGCTTTCGTTTCCGGTATTCTTCTTGCAGAGAGACATGTTTCCTCAGAGTCCGAACCAGACGGAGAGATCGCATTATCATACTCATCTCCATCTCTCGAGATTCAAAAGCCCATTATCAAATCCTGGAACAAATTCACGGAAAGCATATATCTGCGACACCTTGGAACATCAGTCTCGTTCATTCTAGGGATGTATTTCCTCTGCATGTGCGGTGCTGACCGGTTAGCACGAGAGTACCAATGGCTGGTCGTGACTCAATCTCCCGAGTGGGATAATGCTGAAATGATGCCCCGGTGCTGGAGGAGCGTTGGAGCAGTTCTGACAATATATGCAATTAGCAAATCTACGCTGCTCCAAAGACCACTTAACTCACGGCCACTGCAATACTTGGGCAAGATCTCATTCCCACTCTATCTAGTCCACCCGACAGTCTATCTTGCTCTCAAATGGCCAGTTCGGGACTTTCTGTGGTGGGCGGTTACAAGAACACCTTATCCTGGTACGATTGAGGCTAGCAAACATGCATTACCGTTTTCTATAACTTGGATGGGAACCATGCTCGTGTTAGGTGTTGTTATGGTGGTGGCATCTGAACTTTGGAATCGATTCGTTGATATGAAGTCTCTGGGGTTTGCAAGAAGATTCGAAAAATGGGTTTCGTTTTAACGGATGCAGTCTCGAGAATGGACCCCAGAATGATGAAGACATATGATCAGTAGCAACCATAGAAGGTGCAGGTATTCATCAGCCCCGCTCTAGTGTAGCTTAAGCCATTCAACCATCTCTCATCGGCTATGCACTTCGGGATGACGCCTCAGACAGTCTTACTATTAAGTAGTGCAAAATATATAAGACAGAATAACTTTTATGACTTTATCCCTATGTATGACAGAATATTTTAATGACACCAGCAGAAAAGTACATATCACGAACGCCGTTATGCAAGAACCCCAAAAGAATCAGATCATCCCGAATTTCATGAGATGGGTATACATCGTAAATCCTTCGATTACTCCTTCTGAGCGGCATCGGCCTTGGCAGCATCGGCCTGGGCCTGGGCTTCCTCATAACCCTCGGTCTTCATGTCTGTCAGACCAAGATCATCTTCCTCCTCGGCAGAGCGGGTGTAGTCCTCAGTAGTGATCTGGTGGTCGATAGCTGGGCTGCAAAGATCCTGCACGTAAGAGGAGGCCATCGGGTCTTGCAACGTGATAGCGAACTTGAGCTCGCCGCTGATAGCCTGGTCGAGACGACTGAAGAACCTTTGCCACTTATCCTTATCAGAAGAGACCATGCTGTCGCCTCCAGAGCGTGTGGAATCGTCAACATCGAAAATGGCACCCTTCAACTGATCCCTGATCTCAACTATAAAAAGGGTTAGCTGAGTCGATATAATAAAATAATAGAGGAACTAACCTAGCAATCCCTCGACTGTGGTGAAACGTCCACCGAGGGTTCCTGGCTGAACGTCCAGGTCAAGTTCGGGACTGTAAAGTCCGGCTGTGTCACTCTTGAGGATATCGCGCGAGAGATCAACCTCGTTATCCACCTGGAGAGTGATACGCTTGCCCTTCTCTGGTACCTCGCCACCGGTCTTAATTGCAGAAGATTTGTAGCCGCAGTGTCCACAGTTCGTGCCAAACAGCAGAACCTCCTTGAAGTAAGGAATGTTAACCTTCTTAATGTTCACCTCGGCTTCCTTATTACAGCCAGGGCACTCGGCAGGAATGGTGTAGACCTGGCCATCCACGATATCGAGATCGTCTGGGTCGCCAGCCTCAACCTGGGCTGTATCCTCCTGGTTGACAGCGTTGGCGTCAGCAGAAATACCCAACTCCTCATTCTGTTCGTGGGTACGCGGGTATTCATGGCGTTTGTACTTGTTGCCGCGATCGTTGCTGTTAGGCGCGATCCACGAATTTCCAGTGAGGTCATCGAGGGTGATGGTGAAGGGGAACGCGTCCTCACGAGACATGATCTTCTCAAGACTGTCGATGATAGGCACAAGGGCAGCGTAAAGTTCAGGAGCTTGGTCCTTACGGAGATCTTGCTCTCCTGACAAGTTTTCATGAATGAGTTGAACCACTAGAAATAATGAGGTTAGCATCGTGGAATCGAGCTTTATTGGATTGAGTTTCACATACTGCCTTCGACATTGGTCAGTTGGCCGGTTCCCTTGGGGACCTCAATCTCGTTGCCGAGCTTAGTGGTAAGCTTGAAGCCTGAAACATCACTTCGGATGACTTGGCGCTAAAATACCCAATTAGCTCGAGCGGGGGAACATGAATTATAGCTGGAGATAGATACCTGAAGATCCTCCTCATTCTCGACCTTTAAAGTGTAAACTGTTCCACGCTCTTGGATCTGACCGGCCGATTTGATCGAGTTGTTTTTGAGGTGGCAATGTTCACATTCGAAACTCTCTAGGATGATATCTCTGAAGTAAGGGACTCGGAGCAAAAGCAGGCGCGTGACTCTGATTGAAGTGGTTGAAAGTTAGCAATGTGTAAACCATAAGAGTTGAATAGTAGAAACGAACCCTTGCTCGTGGCAGTTCATGCAAAGTGATTCGATTGTCATCGCGCCAGTGTCATCATCACGCTCTACAAGATCGCCGGGCTTTTGGAATTGCGACTCAAACTGCGCCTCGAGGGCATCATTGTCGGCTTTGCTGACCATTGTATAAGATGGAGGGTTTGTAAAAATTAATGAGAAATGAGAAAGAATATGGACTCTGATATCCCAAGCCAAATATTTGTGTGAAGAGGAATATCCGGGGCAGGTTCCAAGGTTGAAGTTGTAGTAAAGGTACTGGAGCAAGAAATTCTTATCGCAAAAAAATTATCGGAGCCACGGGAACATTCCTTCCTCTTCTGCGCGGGGCAGGTGGGCTGGAGGGGCTGACAAAGAGGGGGGATGAGGTAATGCATTTTCTGCCACTATATGTGTCACCGCTTAACTATAGTCGGAGGGCGGTGAAGTCGATCTTCATGTAGAACATACATTGTGCACTGTGTATGAATCTAGCTAGCTCACAATCCGTATTCATGGTCTTCAATTTTCTCGTTGAGTTCCCCAGTATTCCGCTCCACACTCGAATCTGCGAATGTAGTAGTTAGCATCATCTTGGAATAGAGGGTGCTTGGGGGTACTTATAAAAAAAAAAAGTGGCCGTTTCCACCAACAAAGTGATAGAAACGGCAGTCCACCAGCTATCGCCTGGCCAAACATTCTGCTCCCGTGTAAAGAACCATCATTGACACAACGTCCAAGTCCCAATGACAATACAATAGTTCCTTGGCGGTATAGAGATCGCCCGATTTCCCATTCGTCGCTTTTCAGTTCACTCCAATCAGACAATACGGACGAGCCTCACCCGGGAACGCATAGCAGCAGATGAGGATCGTAGACAAGCCAAAGCTTTGATCCTCACTCGAGAGAGGTCCTATGACACCCACTGCATGACGCATACACGCTAGAACCGACCAAGGACATCGGCCCCATGCCGACTGGAAATGGGCTGATGAGTTAAAGCGTTCGAAAGATAGAAACCGTACGTTTCTCTCACCAGAACAATTGCGATCAATCGAGAGATAAGAGGGCGAGCATCGAATACAGGCGCAAACAGGAGTTGAGGAATGCTGGGAGCAGGCGACAACCAATCAACATATCCCTCAGACCCATAAGACCCCACGAAACCCACAAAACCCCACACAACCATCACAAAGACAAGCCAAACTTGGCCGAGACACAGTAAGCTCAACCGAATGTGCTCAACCGCTATCCATCTCCGCAATTCCAGTCAACTCGCTAGTGTTTCGCCGATACCGTCGCATGAGGATGAAGCCGAGTCTCCTGTGTGTGGTACAGTACCCTTTGGGACAGGTTTTTGTTTCCTCCCCCGGTTGACCCGAGGATCTTGCAGGAGGGCGTGTTGTGAAGCGGACAAAGAACATCCAGAAAAATCGCTTCCTTCTTCCCGAGGGAAGGAACAATGATAGAAGTCATTGTTGAAGTCGGCGCCCATCGATCTATTCACAAACTACTTCGCGAAGAGATGGCTAACACAGTCGGTCGGGATCTTCTGACGAAGTCGAATCGGTGGCGGGTGCCGTGATACGAGGCGCCTAGCCGCCTGTGGGGCGTAGGGATAACAGAACCCAAGAAGGTGGAACGCAGGGGCAAGATCCCCAGGGATCCTGGAATAGGAAACATGTGCAGGAGCAGACAGTTGATGCTAGCAGAATTGACAAGAGAATACAGGCAAATAAGTTCGAAAAACACCAAATAGCTTGGGGGAAATTCTTTGCCATCCGGAACGAGACAACAGTTCGCAATCTTCCATGTGCTCCTGAGACCAACATCGAAGGATCATAGGGCAGCATAACCAAACAACCTCGCGACAACTTCAACTGTGAAAATGCCTGGGCAATTTTCAGGGAGAGGAATGTTGATTCCGGCGAGTGGATTATTTGGATATGCTGACACCATGACTGTGTGTAAGGATACTGCTGTGTTCTAAGCTCCAAATCTCCGAGCCAAGCAATTTGATGCCCTAGGGTATTCGAAACTTAAAATGTCGCACTCAATCGCCATCTGGTCGCGCTGTCGTGGTTGGTCCTAAAGGTGACATCTGATACTGAAGTACCCGACACGCTTCACCCGCGTTCTCTTCTCGCTGAATTGATATCCGAGGCATAGGGTGACCATCCGTTTGTGACCGGCATGCAGCGTCCAGCATTGGTAAACCGACGCGGTCTCCTTTTGGATAACGCATAGTAAACCGTCTTTTGTGCCCAAAGGCTCTGGCCAAGTCGAACATCTTTCGCTTAATCGGACCATCACAGTCTGTTTCAGCTAATCGTATTATCCGGCATGCGCAATCCGTGAAACTGTGTCCATGGGGACATTGAACCGAGGCGGGCTTAGGGTTTGACTCCAATGTCTTCTGCGCCGAAACCATACGAGTCGCCGAGGGCGAAACATACGTGACGGTTCACCATTAAAGGCAGCAGTCGAAAATGAAGATCTGAGAGGGTTGATCTGTACATGTGTGCCTCGGAGGGCAAGAGACTCGAGTGGCTCCACACTCAGGAAACGGTCGCGGTGGAACTCCGGCACGTCTGAACAGAAACTGGGTCCAATGAATATTGTAAAAACAAGCAACATTCGGGTTAGCTGAGGAACTGGCCATGGCAGTTTAGGTTGTCTCTTTAAATGGTGTGAAATGAGTAGTGGATAGAGTAGACGGAGTTGGTAACAACAACATAGGCTAAGTGAGGGACTTGGTCACGTGCCTACGGGCGACTAAGTATGCCACCGGTTCATAACTCTCTCATTGGTTCATATTGCCAGGCAGTTAATTTAGAACCACTCTCACTTTACAAGTAGAAACAAATTAGCTATGGAGTTGAAGATAACGCCGGTTTAAGGGTTTAATATTAATGGTTGGTCGTACTATTATAAAGTTGATTAATTACATAGTCAAAGGTTATATGTAGAAAAGTCTAGGAAAGTCTCTTATGTAGAATCTACCTTTTTATTGCCCTCGTATATATCTAAAAAGACATTCAAAAAGATAGCTGGAAAGATATCTCAAAAGACATTTAGTTCTGCCGGCCGTACCCCATCAAAATCAATTATAATTGCACATATGGTTCTTATTCTTTACCCTACTTCTTGGGGTTGACGCGGCAACACCAATGCGGACAAGCGCGACGGGCCACGAGACTGACGCTATTACCACGTGACTAACACGTGACTCTATAGGTTGCCAGTTATGACATAATCAACGACAAACGCCAAGGCCGCAATTGTTCGTGATTATTCATTCAATTTTTGAACTAGGCAATAGGCATCGATGAGGCCAATATCCTCATTGGCGTGAATTTGGCATGATAGGATCTTACAACTATTTATGATGGGAGGGCCACAGCACAGCGAAGCGTTTGACAGTGCTAAGAACTTTCTGACCCCAGTCCTCGATAGAGGTATGCACGTTTGAGGTATCAAGTTACATTCAGGTCTCTGGCGCTGACCATCCTGAAGAGGAAATACAGAAGACTCAAGGTAAATCTTTGCTGCAGATTCTCAGTCGGACTCCGGGGGAGGATGATAGTGCTGGTGATGATGCCGCAAGACCAACAGTGATTAATGAGGCTTTGGATATTTTGATTAATATCCATAGATCTTTTGTTTCACCCGAGGACCAATACGGGACTCTTCAGTCATATGGAGAGGCTGAAGACTCGCCATCAGAAGATGCCAAACGCCGTCGGATGCTACATGCATTGCTGGACCTGATTTCCCTAGAAGGAATATATCCTTCGCTATCATCTGGCGTTGGGATCCCCCTGCAGCAGCGGGTCATCTCGGTATTGCCAGCCGGCGTCATTGCAAAGCAGGCTCAAACAGTTGCCAGCAGTGTACCACACGACGAGCCTCTTTTGCGCCGCATAATTGACGTTCTGGTTGACGTTCTCTTCGACCTAAAACCAAGCCTCCAGCCGATCATTCGTGGTCGTATATTAAGTGACATAATCAGTGGCACATCTGATCTAGCTTTCAATCCAAATACCGTGACATCATCTCACAGGAGAACATATCAGAAAACGCTGGCCAAGATCATTGATGAGTATGTTTTCATTGCCTCTGCTATTTGTGGTAATATTAACAGTCTACAGTACCCCAACAACCGTTTTGTTGCCCACATTATCTGCGTTCCTCCAGTCGGATACTGCGCAATGGTTCAAGTCAACAATCTCCAGCCAGATCTCGCAAGTTCCGCTCCGACCCGGCGGAGTGGTGCAAACCATCATGTTCATTGCATCACAGTTCTCCCCATCGCTAGGCCAGGAAGCACAGGACCAATCAAATGGACCTCGTTTAACTGTACAGGCTATCATGCAAATCTCACGACTCCTCTCCTCCGTGCCATCGGATTTTGATCCAACTGTCTATTTTGAGACAATTGCCCCCCAGCTGCTAGCATTAATAGACGGCAATGATCCAGATCTGCGGAAAACTGCGTCATATGTCGTTGGTAATGGAATTTTGGGGAAACGTGCTTATGGTGCTCCTGGCACTGTTGGGCACTCAATCTTTGTGGAGCCGATATTCAATGCACTCGCCGCGAACCTCGATGCTAAATCGAGGCGATGGATCAGTCGCTTCACAGATATCGAAGGCTCTATGCCGGACCCCGCGGAAGCGGATCCTACATCCAATATCCTAGTGGATGGCGTCACAGTGGACCTGGCTCTACACAGACTGAGATGTTTGACATTGCAGCATCCAAACCCGGGTCTCGTGAAGCGAATCGTTTATCCGATTCTTCTTCCGTTGTGGGGCTTGGTCTGTTTCTCCCAGGAGGAAGGACTGACCTCATTCCATGAAAAAGTCTTGCCCCTGCTCCAGACGTATTTTGGAATATCTGTTGGAGCCCAACCCCTCAAAAAGCTGGTTGATAATCTTCTTTGGGATGGGGGTACGACATGGACATGCAATAAAGATTCCAATTCTGGAATCGCGTTGCAAAAACGGAGTGAGAAAACAAACGAGCATTCAAATTTGGTGCGACTGATCGATTCCCTGCAAGCACGAGCAGAGCTTTTCGTTAGTCTCATTGGCTCGGATCCTAGCAGTGAGGAACGGACCGGTGATATCTTCCTCTATGTCAGTCAAAACTGGCTAGTGCAGCCACAGGGCTCTGCAGACCCTCGCAACACATTGAGCAGACTTCCCGTTGGTGAAAGTGAGAACATCATTCAGAAGCTTGTCAGTGCCAAGGTTGCAGAGAAGCTGCTTGAGAACTTCAAAGAAGCACTGACTCGACGCCCGCTCCGAGTTTTAGAGCTTATCAAGCAAGTCATTGATGGGGAGCTACATAGGCTTAGCGCACAAGAAACAGCGATTAAAGGCAAAGCAAATAGCAAGGTGTCCCTGTCATCCTTAGCTAATATCGTGGAAGCGGAGGGCAAAGACAAGGGGGAATCAGACAATGACTCCTTCGAGTCCGTCTCTACGGCCTTCAGTTTGTTGTCTACGCTTCTTGCCTCCGCGGAGTTCTCTCCCACTGCTGAAATCCAGCCCCTCCTTGAATCTCTTAAAAAGGACCTCGATCAACTCATTCCCTTCCTCCCTTCTACCCTCTCCAAACCAGCAACTACCTCGTCTATGTTGCTAGAGATTCACCTTGCTGGTTCAGATGAAACCGCAATCAAGGCAGTACCGGCTCATGTTCAGGACCTTGACACGCATCGCCAAGCACTTGCGAATCTCAACTCAGATCTACCACCTGTACAGGCTGAGGGCCTATCGCTGATTTCGAAACTGATCATGAACTCGTCGCCCGTTCTAGATGTAGGGTCAACCCTCGCACTCCTCCTTTCAGTTATCACAGACACATCCAAGACCGCTGGCAATGAGGAATACGCATATCTGGGTGCAATCAAGATAGTTGGTACACTTGCATCACGTCACCCACGTACCGTGATCAAAACTTTGGTCGAGGAATACGCAGACAGACGCGAACAAAGAGCATTGGACGAAAGGCTCAGGATTGGTGAGTCTCTACTGCGAACGGTCCAGGAATTGGGAGATGCACTGGCCGGTGAGACGGCCAAGATTCTTGGTGAGGCTATGGTTGCCGTCGCAGGACGGCGTGGCAACAAGCAACATGCACAGAAAATCCGCAAGAAGCAACTTGCCAATGAGAAACGGGAACAGGAACGCGCGCAACGCAAGGAAAAAGAATCGGCCATGCCCGAAGGCTGGTCTATTTCATCTGGAGTAGCCAAGGCTGCTTCCGAACTCGACCTCACAGAACTTCATTCGGACGAGGAATCCCCAGAGCAATCGGAATACGCCACAAACGTCGTCGCTGCATGGGCTGCCGGTGCGTCCGCCGATGATGCCCCTGATGACCTTCGCATCCGGGCATCGGCCATTTCTATTCTTGGCTCAGCCATCAATGTTAACATCTTCGGTCTCGGGCCTTCCATTCTTTCTTCCGCTGTTGAACTCGCGCTCGCTACGATAACCCTTGAGAGGGAACCGGAGAGTGCCATCCTCCGCCGGGCGAGTATTGTTCTGATCCTCGACATTCTTAAAGCCCTCGAGGCAGCGCGGGAGACACGCGGGAACCAGGATATCGGGTTCGGCTTTTCGCTTTTGGACGACTCGACTTCCAGTTTTGCGGCTCCATATGGTTCCGGCATGCAAGGACAGTCGACCATTGGCAACATCCCTGCTATGCTGCGCACTCTCCGCTTCGTCGAAGGTTCTGAGGAGGACGGGCTCGCTCGTGGACATCTGCGGGCTTTGATTGAAAGTTTGGAGGCTTGGTCGGAGAAGTCTTTGATGTGGGGAATTGGCGCCCAGGATGATCAAGATGCCTTCAGTCCACAATTTGGACTGGGTGACAGGATCGCCGGTCTGCGGGTTGATCCCATGGCAGGGGAAAACACTGGACGTCCGCGCATTGAGGAGATTGAATGAGCCAAATGGTCAGATACAATGGGAACAGTACTCGTCCTTTTTTCCACCAGTCAATATTCAAAGTCTATCAAACATCAACCTTGGAAGTAACAGTATATCAGAAGAACTTTTGGGTCTTAGGGGTGATATAATCGAGATAATGACCTCGCTAAATTAACTAAAAGTAGGGCTAAATTTCTCCGTTAACAAGGCCGGTCTAGGTAATCCGAAACTATCGAGGCCACATATATTCTAGAAACTATAGGACTCGGAATATTAGTCTATTAAAAAGGCTAAAGCGTGTTAGTATCTTTAGTGCCTAGGATATCAATCGAAGTATTTAGTAGTCAACTTCCCCGACTAACAATAAAACGTATGATCCTTTCCGAATCACACTATAGTTAGAAGTTGTTTGATAGAAATCTGTAAAATCCACCCGTTTGTCAGATTTCCTGGTGATGATGTGATTCGAACTCGTAGAGATTCACGGTCGAAGTATTATAAATCTGGGCCGAAAAATGTCGGCCGAACATGGGTCCCCAGCCAACGTCGGGCTGAGTAAAAAAAAGGAAATCCTAGGGATAACAAAGGGCTCTAGTCCGGACTAGGGTATATCTCGTTTGATTATTAGCAATCCCATTTACTATAGCGACTCAATGCAAAAGTGGTTGTTAGGAATCAATAGTCTCTCTTACAAATCGATCCTAAGCTTCAACATATACTGTGCATTAAGAACACTCTTCTTTCTGGGAAAGGAAGTAAGTCCTCCAAGTATTATTCTCTAACAATAATTTACTGGTCTAGAGGACCTTTGCCGTCCACATTTTTGGCCCTTTACCTCCCTCCGTTCCTTACCATATTCCTCCCCAGAAGGCAGACATACAAACTCAACCAACCGGCGAGTATCGACACTATACACATCTTACCCAGTTTCGGACTGGCCATACAGTCGCTGCGATGGTGGTTCTTGACGACAAACACCAGGAATTGCCTGGAAGCAATCTGGAAGACAAAAGGCTTGACGAGTCGGGATCATCTACTCGTGCGGAAGACTACGACGACGATGGGAAGCAGACACCACCAGCAAATGACAATGCTCCTCTCGCCGATCCGGAGGCCCCGCCACGGGACATCAGTGGCTGGAAGTGGTACTTAACCCTGGCGTCTATTCTGGCATCGACCTTCCTCTATGCACTTGATGCGACAGTGGTAGCCGATCTCCAGTCAGTTATCGTTCAGGATCTCGGTGGCATCACTAAGCTTTCATGGCTCAGCGTTGCATTCCTGTTGAGCGCGACGGCCACCAACTTGGTTTAGGGCCGTGTATATGGTCACTTCAATGCCAAGTGGTTCTATATCTTCCATGTCACCATCTTTGAGATCGGCTCTGCAATCTGCGGTGCGGCGCCCTCCATGAATGTCATGATCCTGGGTCGCGCCATTGCCGGCGTGGGAGGGCCCGGTCTGTACGTGGGATGTATGACGCTCATTGCGATGACTACAACTATCTCTGAGCGTCCAATTTATATCTCCTGTACTGGCTTGTCATGGGGTCTGGGAATTGTGCTAGGTCCTGTGATTGGTGGCGCCTTCAGCGAGTCCTCTGTCGGCTGGCGATGGGCTTTCTATATCAACCTTTTCATCGGAGCTGTCTGTGCACCCTTCTACCTCTTCCTAGTCCCCAACAAGGATCCTCGCCCTGGTGCTTCTATCAAAGAGCGTGCTGTTGAGCTTGATTACCCAGGCATTGTGCTTCAATGCGGAGCTTTGACTGCATTGATCATGGCCATCAATCTGGGAGGTGTCACTTACCCATGGAACTCTGGTCGCATTATCGCGATGTTTGTTGTGTCAGGAGTCTTGTTTATTGCTCTGGGCATCCAACAGGTCTGGACAATTGGTGTGTCCTTGTCACGCCGCATCATCCCGGTGCAATTTTTCCGGTCGAAAACTGTTCTCATCCTCTTCGCTACCACCGCATCAGGGGGCGCATGCGCCTTCATACCAATTTACATGATTCCTCTTTTCTTCCAATTCACCCGCAATGACGCCCCACTCGATGCCGGTGTGCGACTACTCCCATTCGTGGTAGTGATGGTGGTATTTGTCTTCGTCAACGGCAACCTGATGGCAAGACTGGGCTACTACATGCCCTGGTACTTGCTGGGCGGCCTGCTGATCGTGGTCGGATCAGCCCTCATGTATACCGTTGAGCAAGGGACCTCACAGGGCCGAGTGTACGGCTACAGCGTGCCGTTGGGTGTCGGAGTTGGCATGTTCCTGCAGGCTTCATTTTCAGTCGCGCAGGCCGTCGTTTCACTTGAAAACCTCGCGCCAGCCATTGGGTTCATCACCCTGGCGCAGTTCATGGGAATTACCCTCGCTCTTGCTATTGGCAACGCCGTGCTTCTGAATGGCTGTCTTGACAAGATTGAGGCTATTCTTCCCAGCGTACCCTCGGCCGAAATTCAGGCTGCCATTCTAGGTGCCCAATCAGACCTCGTCAAGAATCTTTCTCCGGAACTCAAGACTCGCGTACTTGATGCTATTGTCAAAGCCATTGGTGACACTTATATTCTTACGATTGCCGGTGGCGCTCTTGTGGCTTTATTGAGTCTGCTGTTGCGTCGCGATAAGTTGTTCGGTGTAGCAAGCGGCATTCATGCGGCGTGAGATATGGCATTGGTTTACGGCGCATAGACTCGGAAAAGACTTGGTTCTTCTTCAAATTTCTTTCAAATTTCTCAAACTACATTTGAGTTATAATAATTGTTAGCTTCGGTGGTTGTGCTTCTGGCTGCGATGCTGTTTAAATAGTATCTTAAAATCACTGAAAACATCCATCAAACCACGTCCCTATAGTTGGGAACAAAGTCAGCATCCTACCACTATCTCCATTCGGCCTGGGAGTTTCGTCTTTCGGCGGCCAATTTTTTGGAGAATAGGCGAATAGACTAGATTTCAAATAAACAGAATTTAATAATTGTACTTTGGTGCTACTCTACTTATGCAAAATGTGTATTGCTAGTTGACCAGGTAGCCTAGCCCCAGGCTTGCCGTGATCGACTGTCTTTTGAGCACTTTACGACTTTTTACTTGGATTTGAAAGCACCTGACCAACGTACTCTCAGATGCTTCGGTGTACTCGAATTGCTATTCTAAATACAGCGATGATGCGTCACAATTTGAGAGGTGCCAAACCCAGAGTTCAAAACCTGGATCTCGTATGGATATTCACTTCCCTCCTCGCAGATTGCCTATTTTCTACTCTTCAGTCTCAAAAAGCACTGATCCACCCTGTGAACAATGCCATAGCTCGCCTTCGGTGCAGCCAGAGCCGGCGAAACAGGTAGAAGGTCAAAGTTCCAAATAACCAGCGTAACCACCATGCGCATCTCTAAATAAGCGAGTCGGCGACCCCAACAGCTGCGCGGACCCATGCCAAAGGCAATCTGAGGCGCTGCATTTGCGTTGAACTCGACCTCATCTTCTCCAGAGCTCCCTTTCTTGTACTCGAGCCAACGCTCAGGGTCGAAGGCGCTCAGGTCGCGACTTTCGTCCCAGTCGTTGGCCTTCGTAGGCTTATTGCGCAGTTTCTCGTCGACGGAAAGCGATGGTGCATGGAATCCGGGCCCGTTGGCAATCATGATAACATTGGTGCCTTTGGGGATATGATGGCCGAAAACTTCAGTGTCTCGGACGGCTTGCCGCGCTACACTGGTCGCGTGCAACCGGAGGGCCTCCTCCAGTACGCCCTCTAGATATGGCACTCGCGTCTTGTTAAGTTCGACCAGCGAAGGGGGGCGCTTTTCTGCGTAGGCATCGGTGTAGGTGGATAATAGCGCCTCTCGCAGCTTGTTTTGAACCTCCGGGTATCGGGTCAGGTAGATAAAGGACCATGCAAGAGTCGTGCTGGTTGTATGTAACCCGGCAATAAATTGCCCAGAAATCTTGAGAAAGACACGATATCATGTGAGTAGAAATATACTATGTAACTAGAAATAACAATTGTTTGAGGAAGTGAATAAGGAAAGTAGGTATATCTCACTTCTTCCATCATAGTAGTGTTTTCATAGTCCGGCTGTCGGCCCTGCTTCTCAGCAGCCTTGGTTTCACGCATAAGCATATATTCGATGGCTGTTGTTGTTTCTCCTGTCGCGCGGAATCTTGCCAGGGCACCCTGCACTTGTTCCCGAACCACGCGTCTCTTTATGGCAGTGACGTTTCTATACCGAGGTGTCTGACGCAGCCACCACATAGCGAACGTTGGTGACATAGACTTGGTCACTTTGTCAATGGCATCTACCGTCTCATAGAGTGCGCCGATAAACGGATGGAGCTTTCCCTCTGGGAATTCAACCTCTCCATGGGTCCCAACCTTAATGGTTGAAAGGTCGAGCTTGGAGACAGCCTCAATTTGAGGACCAAGGGCAGTGTGTTCGAAATGTCGGTCGAATACAAACAAAAGCATCCCATCGAGGGCGCTATGATTTAAGTCTTCGTTGACATCGAAGGGCCGGTCATTGGCTAGACGAGCCTTTTCCTGCCAAAAGTTTACCAGATGAAGCGAGTTGTCGTACATGACTGGGCTAGCGATGTTATTCAGGAAGCTAGGAGTCATGAGGTCCTGCAACCATGATCGTGTTGTCTTCCAAACTGGACCAGTCTTCATACGGGCATGAAAGCCGTCCAATGGGCCCAACCCGTCGGTGATGAAGTTGGACCTCTCAAACTCCGGCCGTCGTATCATGATATCCTGAGCCTCGACTGAGTCGGCGAGAAGGACCCAGGGCTTGGAAAACGGCTCCACGAAGACCTGGCATAATGGCGTTTGTAGTTTATTCACTTGGTTGACCAGCCACACGTTGAGCTCTCTGCTAACGCTGACCTCTTTAATCATGTCGGGGGCATCTCCCAATAGTTTTCGTGCTGATTTCTTGTTGTATGGAATTCCTGGGATCGGGTGAGGCATCATCCACCAGTACAATGTGGAGACAGTCACAAGCAGGGCGAGAATGCTCCATGAGGTTGACCCTAGACTAGCACCGACTAATTGATTTGTATCTGACGCCATTGAGGTATTCCAGGGGAACTTGGATTGAAAAGAAAAGACCTTGGGACAAGCCGATTGATTGGGATTTACTCTGCGAGTTCCAGGATACTCATGCTACTCAAAAGGTCTATATAGAACAAAAGCCTGAGGTCCTAGCCGAAGGTATTCTCACCACTCTATATCCGCTAAGCGTAAAGCCCGGAAGGTGGGGGCTTTCTCCCTGCCAGAGACCACCAACGAAGGATGACCGATGCGCCGACACGTAGGCCGACAGTCTTTCCATAGCCGAAACCCTCCCAGTATACCCCGTATTCAACAGGATATATACCCGAAAAACTCGGCCGAGTATGCTGACGAATTTGTCAAACACCATGGCTAAGGAAGCAAGCTAGTGGCGCCGGCCGCTCTGGGCATTTCTTAGTGGTAAGTTTGGCTGATCTCATAAGTGAGACTTAGTGCGAATGTCGGGAAACTTTGGCGAATGATTAGTGTGGAAGTGCCGTGGGAAGTATCAGTCTCACCTTTTACGATACCTTTCGCTTCAGCCCCAAGAGCCACGAAACTATATTCATCGTCAAGACCCACTTGCAGCCACCACTGCATGTGGAATAAACTTATTCTGAAGATCTCTATCTCATTCTCAAGGTAACACGTGTGGTCACCCAGAAAAGGTCCCAAGTTGCCAGGAACCTCGATGTGTGGGCCTGCGTGCCAAACCCTCCCTATTAGCACTATCCTCGCAGCACATGCTCAGAGACAAAATAACTGGGAATACAAGAACTTCCAAATCCAAGAAACACGAGAATTTGTGGAGATCATGACCTTAATCTGATGCTCCGTTTACAGAAACATGAATTTCTGATCTTTTTCAAAGCAAAAAGAAAAAAAGGGGAAAAGAAAGAAAATAGTAGGATTTAGGATATAATAAGCAAGCATTGAATCACAAAGTATGACTTGAGTTATAAGTTCCCCAAGCATCTATCGTGGAAGCAGAATAAGGACAAAGTCGCGCTGTGAAAATTTCTTGAAAGTGCGAATGGAAGAGATCATAGATGTCAAATATTTGGAGCCAAAGCGTCCCAGTTCATATTCATATCAGCACCAAAAGTCGCCGCGGAGACTAGATCATCCAGAGAGGCTGCAGCATCCGAATCTGAGTATTCTGGCAAATGAATTTCAGTAGAGCTTCCTCCTGCCCGCGGGAAAGCTCCATCCTCTGGCTTAGAGCGGTTTTTCAATTCCGATGCCCCTGGTGGCTGCCTGCAGACTTTGTGGATCAGCTTAGCAAGGCTCTGTGCTCCCACATCCGCCATGTTGCTGACTTCCGCTAGCATTTGCAGGAGACTGAGTGCATCTTGTATAGCCTTCATGCACCCCGCTCGTGTCAAGTTCGCCATTCCTGCCTGAAGAGGATCAACCTTGGTGGTCCTCAAACTGTGGCTTTCGACATCTCCAAGGAAACTTCGATCCATGCAGAATGATACTAGAAGCACTGCAGCTTCGAACGTCGGTTGGATGATTCCTGTGTACCGTGTTTGAGAGCCGCCAATCAGAGAATGCAGCCTGGATACCCCTTGCAGAACATAGATCGCAGCAACCCCCAGAGCCTTCTGCTGGGATGATAACAAGACTTGCTTGTACCTGGGGAGATGAGTTGCATCCAGCAAAATGGCAGGTCGGAAATTGTAACAAAGAGACTCGAATATCGATATGAATAAGATTTCTCTTTGTTTTGCAAGCATCGGAAATCGTTCATCCCACTGCTTGTTTGGTTGGAGGGCAAAAGCAGGTGGCAGCGTGGTCAGAAATTTACTGCACAGTTTTTCATATCTCTCTTCGGCAACAAACACATCATAATTAGACCCTAACGTTGGACCCATGCTCCTCCAGAAGTTGGCCAGGTGAACCTGAAAGATGCGCTCGGTGTATTCCTCGAGGCCATGGCCGTCATCAACATCAGAGCCAAAGCGCATGCGCGGCATGTTCTCCGGCTCTATCCCACTGGGTATAATAGGGATACGGTCCAATTGTCGTAATAAATAGCTGCAAAGTCAACGCAGACAGACTGTTTAGCAGAGATACGACAGTAAGGAGAACATATTCATACACTCACCTATCCCATGTATAGAGGTTACAGAATATTCTGCGACGCGTTTCCTTCTCCAACTCACTCATATCTGAAACCACCAAAGAAACATCTTTATCCGCCCCAATTCTTTGAGCTACCTGTATCGCTGACCTGAGTACATCTCGGAAGTCCTTCATCCGGCCGTCACATTTGGCCTTTAACCCAACAAAGGCCAAGTGTTGTACGCGAAGAAGGCTTCCCTTGGAGTCCAGACGGAGACAGATTTCTGTGAGACTGTCAGCAGCTTCGTCGCACGAGTGGCGAATATCCGCCAGTGACATGTCCCGGATCCGTTCAATGGTACATGATGGAGAAGGGATATATTCGGATGCATAAGAGCATATTCTCAACACGAGAACCGTGAACTCAATCTCAAAGAGGGATGATGGTATTTTGGCAGTTCGCCAGCGTTGGTATTCGTCTAGAATCCATGGAAGATCAACAAGCTGATCTATCCTAGGCATCACAAACCGAGTTAGTTAGATGATGAGTTCTTGGGTCATTTGCAGTACTTACCAATTAACCTCACGCACAAAATATTTCAGTAAGAAATTCAAGATTGGACCGTCGGGAATCTCGTCTAGACACCGTTGAATCTCCGAATCATCTTGATTCGGCAAAGCTCGACGATTGCAATTTTGGTCCTCTCCATCCCATTGCTCCGCCTATTGGGAAATTCCACATCAAATCTTATCAGAATATGGAATTTTGAATAGACTTACTCTCCGCAAAAGAGCTATCGTGTTAGTTTGGCTGTCTGTGGAGTAGCCAAAGACGTCCGTTAGAGATGAAGACATTGTATTGCTTGCTGGACTCCTAATTCTTTCTATCTCGGAAATGGTGTCAAAGGAGACGAGGCCCTCGCTCCCATTTCGGGAATTCCTTTGATCATATTCATTGTGGCGATTGCGTGATTGCAATGGCGGATTATTAGGCGGTTGGATGACTTCCGATGGATAGTATGCGCAGTCTTCCGGGCGACGGCGGCGGGTGCAGTGGTTATAAGGGTACTGACGGTTACACTGTACACGTTAGGGCGGTCGTCTTGGGATTCTATCGGGACTACGTGGGTTCTTGCGCGAGAAATACCTTTTGCTTTCTGGTGTAGCAAGGAATGCAAGAGGACACCTTGCGTTTTCGCGAGGGCTGCATCATCGGGGCAACAGGTGGTACGAGTGGAAATCTATTGGAATCAGTCCCATTGATCTGAAGATTTTGTGATGTGAAATTCGCAAGAAGTATCAACGGTGGTAGGAAAAATAGGAGGGGCTGGATCCATGAATGCCCTGGTGGATGGATGCGCTGGGCTTACCTCCAAGCCTACCTAGTGCTTAGTGCTGACATCATCCTTGGCATCCCCCGGGGCCCCGCGGGGCCATTGGCCTATCAGAGGTCAAATAGGTCAACCCTTCCTTGGAAGGTTGTTGGAGTAAATGATCCAAGCCCACAGGTGGGAGCGGGAGCACCCGCACCGCCCGCCAACAAAATCCGTGTACATACAACAATGTGTACATGTATGTATGGTATGCATGTAAAATATGTATAACTCTAACTGAAATAAGACGACTCCCCTCTTTCTAATCTATACGGATGTATTCCCAAGATAACTAAACAATATATATAATTTATACGGAGCATGGGCCTCCCGGATAGTGCGATCCATGGATGTTTCCGGGTTGCAATATATATACATTTCACCACATTATTTAACTTTGGTATTTGACATCACTAACTAAATCACCTTCCGGTTCGAAATGAGCAAAAGCCCGTTACTATGTTCGCACAATGGTTATAGTTCCAGCAAGGCAAGAGCTACTCTCACTTTTGCGGTAGTCGAAGGACACATCCACCCGATGAGGGTGTTTGTTTATTTATCCAGTTCTTGGAGCTAAATGTCTAGTCGAGCTTTTAACAGTCACGACACTCCAAACACCAATCAGCCTAGAATGATTGTTCTTCCTGAGAAATTCCTAGCGCCGCAAATAGACCTCAAGCAGACCCATCAATCCTTCCGGGTAAAAGTTGCGAATCTCATATCGCTCATCCGCTTCCTTCAACAGTGCAGCAAATTCAGACTCGGTGCGTAGCTTTCCGCCAAAGCCTACCAGCATTATAAGGTCTATCTGACGCAAGCCACGCTCAAAATCGCGCGTCAGTGTCCCCTGTGGAGGCAAAACAAGATCATTGATAAGCAGGGGCGTGGTAGGCTCCGAGCGCTCAAGTCCCGGCACTAATGAACGGAACATGGTAACAACGTCGCTATCACTCCAATTCAGCGCACATGCACGTAAGATAAATGCCGCGGCATCGCCAACCGGCTGTGGGTTGAAAAAGCTGTGCTGCATAAAAGAGACCCGATCTCTAGTTTCATCAGTCAGAAGCGACTGCCCGGCTACGTGCATGTCAACCGAGTCTTGAACAATAAATTTGAGGTCAGGGAAGCTCTATAACGAGTTTAGTCAAGTTCAAGAGAAGGTGGGTGAATAATGTTTGGTTTTCTTACCTCGGCTAGAGTAACTGAGACCTTGCCACTTCCACCGCCAACATCCACAACAGTGCCCTTGAGCTCATTCCACGGAAATGCTTCTTTGAGTGCATTGATGTTTAGATTCACTTTGATGAGTCAGACAAACATGCCAAAAAGGAGAATAGGTAAACATACATTTTGACCACCAAGCCATGGCTTTGGCAAAACGAATGGATCGTTGAGTATCCTTTTCATAAAAGTTGAAGATCGGAATTCCATGGCGTGTGGTAAACGGGGTAAGAGCGCTGTCATACTTGAGCGGCGATGCCGTCAAATTATCAGTAGTGGCCGAGGCAGCCTTGAGCATTTCGTCCAGGCTGTTGCATGAATAAAATTGTCAGTACGTCCCAAATCACAATCATCCAAAATTCTCATAGTGAATGATTTTCCACTTATAAGGGCAAACATACGTGTAATACACTGTTGAACGAATTTCCTCATCCACATGCAGGAGATAGGAACTGGGGCTATGCGCAATATACCCCAGGGTTGGCTCTTGGAAGATGAATTCTGTCACCAAAAGACGGACAATACGGTTTGTCCGATCAAGATCAACACCGGCCTTTTCTGCCAAGTCCTCGATCGAGATTTGACCTTCTAGGGGAACGATCTCGAAGAAATTGAATTCTAAAGCCACTTGGATTGCTGCAAGCTCGTATCCTTGGCAGCAGAGCTCACGGAAGTGTCTCTTTGGACCTTCAACAAGATACTTCAGATCTTCGAGGGATCTTTTGAGATTTCCGTATAGCACAACATATTCGATCGTTTCGGGGTGCGCAACAGAGTCAGCTGAAAGGGTGGGTTGGGGATATCCGTTGGCTTGCAGGTACTCCGTAATGTCTTTGGTCTTGCGAGTGCAAGCAGATTAGTTCTGCCGACAGTCCCAATAAGTGTGTCATTGGATTTGTGTGACATGGTTGGAGATTTGAGTCTTGTAGTTGGAGATGATATCTTGTATGGTGAGGATTATAGAGGTGAAAATAGCATCCAATCAACTCTATATAGATCGGTAGATACAATCACAACTTTATACCTGCAATTGATTAATTCGTAATTCCGGATCATTCGCACAACAGAGCATGCCTGCCGGTTGGCAGCTCATGGAGTTTCCCGCTTCGCTGGTTCTTCTTCCTGCCGGACATCGGCTGAGGCTCAGGTATGCGCCGGCCTTTTACGGGCATAAAAGCTCTTATTCTGTATCTGCTTTGACCGATGAGAGCAATGCCAGACCATTTGAGTTTCTAACTGATCGGCTTGTCCATGCAGGATTATCATCCCGTAGGATTCCGGACACGCGGCCAACCTTGTGCAAGGCAGGCACCACACACCACATGTATGGGGCCAAATTGCATGGATCATGGCTCGACCAATCAAACATTTGACTCTATGGTATCATACACTACTTCCTATTCGGCATTTCAGTTGACTGAATGGTAAAGTTCACTGGTGCTTATTTCACAACCGGTGGCCGACAAATTTCGGCCGATATTATCGGGCATTTGGTACCAATGTCAGATATCTTCGCATATTAACGGCTCATTTTGTATACCTACGTCTTTTCCTTTGCTTGGGAGGTAACCCCTTGACGGTGGACCGATTCGAACGGCGGACAATGTCGGCTATCCCGATCCTCTTGGAGGATTGGAGTAGATATCGCCATCAGCACTTCGTATCACTTAGTATCGTCCGATAGGATAATTCGTCTCTAATATAAATTAATCTCCTACAAAGCATGCCAATAGCCCGAGCAGCAGAAAGGTGACTGGTTCCTCGAAACATAGAGTACATGATTTCTTCAGGCTTTTGCTTCATAGATCAATGACACTCGCGAATACTCCTTGACTACATCACTCAAAGACATTAGGCATTGGAGCTAAGTTATACTCAGGCGCAACCGGGTTACACAAGGGTATTTTACTATTGTTTGGGTTTCGGACTCTCAACAAGCACCTATGTCTGAAAAACGTGAACCAGAGCCGATCGCCATTGTGGGCATGGGTAGGTGGTATCAATCTCTGGAAATACTTTGGATAAGCACTTATGTTTCTTCCAGGCTGTCGTTGGGCAGGAGGCGTCCGTGATGTCCATAGTCTCTGGGAATTTTTAATCAACAAGCGCTCTGGATACCAGGACTGGGCCGAGCCTCGCTTCTCAGCCAAGGGCTTCTATCACCCCAACCCAGAGCGTCCAGGGACCACAGCCGCCAAGGGTGGTTACACTGTGATCGAGGATCCTCGTCTTTTTGATCCTTCATTTTTTGGATTCTCAGACCTTGAAGCAGAGACCATAGATGCGTCACAACGCAAACTCCTAGAGGTGGTGTACGAGGCCTTTGAAAGTGCTGGAGATACCTGGGAGAGCGTCAATGGGACACGCATGGGAGTATACGTTGCCGACATTTCATACGACAATTCATATGCGCAAACCCGGGACTGGGAATATGCGAGGCCACATGCCACCACTGGCGTCTGCCACAATATTCTGAGCAACCGCATCAATTACGTTTTCAACTTGCACGGCCCAAGGTGAGTGGCCCGTCCTTATGTATCCTCCACTCTCACAACCAGAAGCTAAATCATCATATAATAGTGTCACTCTTGACAGTGCTTGTACTTCGGCCTTGTACGGCCTTCACATGGCAATGCAAGCCATTCGTGACGGAGACTGTGATTCTGCCATCGTGGCCACAGCCAATTGGATTATGGATCCAGCCATGCAGATAGCCATGGACAAGCTAGGAGCATTGTCCGGCACGTCCATGTGTCACTCATTTGATGCTTCTGCTGATGGCTATGCGAGAGGTGAGAAATATGCCGCTATATATTTGAAAAGGGCCGAAAAGACCATGAAAGATGGCTCTCCTATGCGCGCTCTCGTTCGTGGTAGCGCTATCGGCGCAAATGGCCGTTCAAGCGGCATCACCCATCCAAGTGGTTCCGCTCAGGAGGAAATCATTCGCAAGGCATACGAAAATACCGGTGGCCTGGATCCCTCGCAAACGCCGTTCCTTGAGTGCCACGGAACTGGCACACGTGTCGGCGATCCCCTTGAAGTCGAAGCGGCCGGAAAGGTTTTTGGGCCTGGAAGATCCGACGCGCCGGAGGACCGCCTACTCATCGGATCCGTCAAGACGAATTTAGGCCACACTGAGGGAGCGGCAACTCTTGCGGGAATCTTCAAGGCTGTACTCGCATTGGAGGCCGGTGTTATTCCCCCTAGCATTGGAGTGAAGACGCCGAACCCCAGAATCGACTTCCAGAAGGCCAAGGCTGAAGTAGTCACCGAGGCCATTCCATGGCCCGAAGGCAAGCTGCGACGAGCAAGTGTCACATCCGCAGGTTTCGGGGGTTCTATTGGACACTGTGTCCTTGATCATGTCAATATTTTATATCCGGATTATGTAAAGCCGGGAATCTCGAGCACCGTATCGCCCCATGGCAGCTTGACAAAACACTCTGCTGCGAATGGAAATGGTGCGACCCATACCAATGGGTCAAACGCTCACACCAATGGACATGCAAATGGGAACAGCAATGGAATTGCGGCGGCCAAGCATGTCACGATTCTCCAGCAACCCCAGACACAAGCAGCGGCCGATGCTGATACTCGCCAAATGATACTTTTACCGTTTGCAGCGCATAAGGACGCCTCTCTAAAGTTAAATATTGAGGCCCTGTCTAGTGTTATTGACCAGCACTCCCTGGCGGACGTCGCATACACCCTAGGGGCTAGGCGATCGAAGCTTGCTCAACGAACCTTCCGTGTTGTAAATAAAGATGGCGCGGCGCAGGGGCTTTTGAATGACGTCCAAAAGACCTTCACGGCTGCACCCGAGACTCCAAGTCTGGGGTTCATCTTCACGGGCCAGGGAGCGCAGTGGCCCGCCATGGGTGCTGAGCTGTTCGAGTACAATGTATTCCGCACTTCCATTGAATATTTAGACAGCATTCTTTCAGCTGTTGCCGGAACTCGATCTTGGACGATTAAAGAAGTATTGTTGGGGAAGTCTGATCCTGGCCTTGTGCAAACACCCGAGGTCTCGCAGACGGTATGCACAGCAGTGCAGATTGGCCTGGTGAAACTGGTTCGCATAATGGGTCTGAATTCTCGATTAGCACTAGCAACGCCAAATCAGCTAATCTGCGACCGTTGAGTAGCTCGGAAAACTTAGTCTCTGCACCTGCACCTAGAGCCTGACTTCGAAGAAGCTTAGGAAGCCACCCAGGTCGGACTTTGTTCAGGGTAATTTGTGCATCCTCTTCCGCTATGTCCTCTAGAAACAATTTTGGAAGTCTGGGGTTTATGGCTGCTGGACGTGCCATACCAACTATGTCACATGCGCTCTCCTTTATAGCTGCCTCTGCACCAGCGCGGCTGCGGAACCCGCCGGTCAGCATGAGGACAAGATTTGGATACCGCTTGCGAGTCTCTTTAGCAAAATCGAGGCAGAAGGCTTCGCGAGTTGCGGTCCGTGCGCTCTTCGTTTGAGATACTGGGGCTTTGTCGCCATCAACCATCTAGTGGCGTAGTATCAGTAACTATAAGACACGTAACTATCAGTGAATTGGCTTAACATACCCTTGGATTTTCATAGGTTCCACCACTAATCTCAAGGAAGTCAATGCCTGCATTGACAAACATTCCAATCTGAGCCAATATATCCTCAAAGCTTGCGGCGCTGTGGTCGGCCGAGTTAAATTTTAGACCGATACAGAAGTTAGCTGGCACGACCTCTCTGCGCCCTCTCAAGATATCGAGAACCGTTTTGTCGCGTTTTTCTGCAGAGCCTCCGTATGCATCGGTACGAAGATTAGACTGTCTCTAGGAGTTAGTGATAAGTCGCATAATAGCCTATTCACCCCAACGCACCTTGGGACTCAGGAACTGATCTACACCAGGAACCTGATTAGCATATCTTTGTTGAGTATAATGCATGTGATTCGAGGACAGACGGATCCATCCATGGACAGATTAGTGATCGATTCCCATCAGAATTATAAAATAGATCTGATTTGCCAAACGGCTTCATATGATCCTCTGGAAGGAACGTTTTACCGGCATGATATAGTAATCTTCGAAAGCTTCCAACCTTGGAAGGTTCAACTGCAAAGAGCCTTGGTTCTACAATACAACATGAGTTGACTACCTGGGCAGGCTCCGTCGATGTATTTGATTAATCAACCCGTTTCGGCGGCAATGAAAATCCCGTCCCGATCTAAGCCGCTGTAATGTAAAGCCGAACGCGGATTTCACTATTATCATCGTACCCGATTCTCCGTCCCTATGAACGGGGACAATAATTAATAATAAATTCATCCTTATGCTATGAAAGCCCATCAATTCCTAGTTGAACGAATTATCCCTACCTAACTACCACTAAATACCATTACGTGATGTCTGCTCCCTTAATTTTCATAACTGGCGCTACAGGTTTTATTGGTAGCACCACGGCTGTCGAGGCTCTCAAGGCCGGATATCGACTTCGAATTGGCATCCGCAAGAAATCAGACAAGATCGAATCGATACTATCAGAATATGGCGAACAACTGGAATTCGTCACCATCCCAGATCTCACTGAGGAGGCTGCTTTTAGAGGCAAGCTTGACGGGGTGGACTATGTCCTCCACTTAGCATCACCTCTTGCTCGCGGCACAGACAAGGAAGCTTTCTTTGGCCCCGCGGTGAAAGGAACCTGGGCTGTTCTCAAAGAGGCAGCTAAGGTGCCAAGCATAAAGAAGGTTGTGGTAACGTCATCTATCGCTTCCCTGGTTCCTCTTGTTGGGTTGCCCAGTGGCAGTGTCGTCAAAGGTAGATTCAATGCACATGGTGGCAGAATGCTACTGTTGTGAAGTTTGGAAATATGCTAACATCGGCGTCAGAGGATAATGACTGGGATCTCAATGTGGACCCAACAGCAGATTTTATCGATCCTCATAATCTTGCCGCAACACCGATGACTTTGTACCGAGCGTCCAAGTTGCTTGCAAACAACGCGACATGGAACTTCTGGGAGACAGAAAAGCCGCAGTACTCGCTAGTGACCCTTCATCCGTCGTTTGTCTTCGGGCACAATCTCGTACAAAGCTCCGCCGAGGAAGTCCAAGCAGGGTCTAATGGCATTCTCTGGGGTAGCGTGATGGGAGGTGTTCCAATTGCGGGCATCACGGGTGTGCACATTCAAGATGTTGCTCAAGCCCATATCAAGGCGTTAGACCCGAAGATCAAAGACGGCTCGAAATATCTGATCTCTGGGCCGCCAACAACGTGGAAAGAAATTGCTCGTATCGTGCACACGGCCTACCCCAATGTTGATGCGAAGATTATGGAGCAGGCTGAAGGGGCTTCCCTGCCCATCGATACCACCAAGGCCGAAAATGAACTTGAAATTCACTGGCAACCTTGGGAGGAGATCGTGCGGAGCGTGATGGATCAGCAACTGGGCTTCCTTAAAAATTTGAGTCGTACAGGCTGTTAGTGTTTTTTTGAGATAGATATTTACTTCGAGCTTTGAACATAGATCAGGCGGTCCAAAATATAGTGCAGCTAGTCCCAACGGATGTACATTTATAAAACCAGACATCCTGACCTTTGGCCGCTATACAAATTCCTAGTCGAGCATAGAATACGAAAGAACCTGTATCAAGGCCCACCTACCGTGGTTTCTACTTTGTTTAGTTCACATGGTATCTCGCAAGTTCATGTTAGTGGTTAAGCTGCGGAGCAAAGCTCCATACCCTCGGTCAAATGCAGAAATTCCACTTCAATTGTGGTTTGCTTCCCAGGGCGTGGCATCAATTGCGTCACGGCTTGCTCCACGAAGTCGAATACGAGGCGTATTGGTGCTTTAGTAATGTACCGATGGATCTTCCAATGCGGCAGCGCTTCGACGATATTTGCGCTGAAATCAGGCGGCAAGGATATCTCGATATCACCCAAATGCACAATGACGTAAAGCAACAGTTTGATCTGCAGGCCCATTCCTTCTGTAATATAAGAAACAAAATTAAATTATCAAGAACAAGATTGCATTTTTTTATTTTTATTTGATGAAATATACGGCGTGGCGGTAATTCAGAAGACCGAAAGTCGACCAACGTTCCTATGCCTATAGTAATTGAACCACGCACAGTCAAGCTCTTTCTTATAGTTGCACTAAATCATCTCGGACTCGAATTTGATTCATATTACTTCGCATAATACAATGCTGTACTAAGCTGGAAAATCCACTACTAACTTGCCCCCGGCTACGGCGCCTGCTCGTAATTTGTTCAATCCATCTAGAATACCCTCAAATCCATCCTTTTCCTTAACAGTAGGAATTGGCTTTAAGATGTGTGTGATTGTTGGAAGGATATTGTAAAAGCGGACAAGAGCTTCGCGGTCGGCTGGTTTGGCCTCGAACTTTGGGCCAATTGGTGGTAACCACTGAAAAGGGTGACCAAACACTGTATACGCCATCACCATCTCGTACGACACGCCCGGTATGCTTGAATTGCCGTTAGGCAATAGCGTTACCACCGTGCCGCCAGTGTTCATCAGTATTTCTGCACATACAGAAGTAGACTTTCCTTCGGAGAAACAATCGACGGCCATCGAGATCTTAGGATACTCCTTGACGACATCTGCTGCAACGGTTGCCGACCTGTAGTCAAACACTGCAGTGGCGCCATACGCCTTGACAAGGTCGAATGAACGCGGCGAGGCCGTCACAACAACTTTATACCCAGCTGCCTTTGCAATCTGGATGTGAAATAGCCCAGTGCTGGTGGCGCCAGCATAGATGAAGATCACCTCATCTTTAGGGGTTGCCTGATCACCTTGGACGAAGGGCAGGCCATGACGGACATTGAGGGTCAACATGGCAGTCACGGCTGAGATGCCGTACGTGGTGGCGTCCGTGTCGCTGATTTCATCAGGAATCTTCCAAGCCAAATCCGCGTCGACTTTCAAGTACTCGGCGAAAGCGCCCTTGTCGGGAAAAAGGCCGCCGTGGACGGCACCCGCCACGCGATCGCCGGGTGTCCATCCAGAACTGATGGCGCTGCCAACCTGTTGGATCACGCCGGCATAGTCGCAGCCGATGATGGAGTGAGGAGGAGAAATGACATCTAGGTGCTTGAAATCCGTTGGATTCAACGCGACCGCCTTGACTTTGACCAAAATCTCGTTGGGTGAAATTGTAGGAATGGGAACATGGTCCTTGACCTTTCCCCCCTGGCCACCGACTGATTTGCCACTGGCGTGGTTAAAAATTCTGGTGGCAATTCTGCGGTTGGAAATAAGAGCCTTCATGACATAGATGCACAACAACTGACCAAAAGGATATACGGTGAAGAGTACGGCGTCGCAGGTCCTAGTATTTACGGAAAAGGTCAATTATGTTTAAGAATGCGCCACTGGAAGTTGCGGTGGGGATGGAGCAATTATCTTGCCGACGGCGTAATAGAGTTGAAGTTAGTGGGGTCGTGAGGGAATGGTTATGGAACCCACCCGAATAACCATGGTTGGATCCATGGATCCATAACGTGGGAGGAGCCAAGGCACATCAGTATAGGTCGCGGAGAAATGTGTTTAATAATCAGCTGATCTTATTCCTATGTCCTACATTATACCTTAGGTTACTCGTGCTTCATACTACTTCAGTATAGATAGGCGGTGTTGCGCGGTGAATATCCTTCATGATCAGCCTTATTTCTCCCAATATGTCAGACTCGAAGCAAAGGTCAATCCTTATCACCGGGTGCGTTGAGACCTATCCACTCACTCCATATTCCCTGACCTAACCGCTCACCCACCAGATGTTCCCAAGGGGGTGCCGGTAACGCCTTAGCCTTGCAGTTTGCTTCTAAGGGCTTCCGCGTCTTTGCGACCGCCAGGTCGCTGAAGACTTTGGCCAACCTTCAGGGGAAAAATATCGAAACGCTGACTCTCGATGTCACCGACGCGAACAGTATCAAGGCCCTAGCGGCAGAAATTTCGAGTCGTACAGGAGGT
The DNA here is from genome assembly GCA_019190355.1 of Penicillium palitans. Classification (NCBI taxonomy): domain Eukaryota; kingdom Fungi; phylum Ascomycota; class Eurotiomycetes; order Eurotiales; family Aspergillaceae; genus Penicillium; species Penicillium palitans. The sequence continues at coordinate 144,621 of JAHAQQ010000043.1, read as the reverse complement.
TCCTTGGACATACTCTTCAACAATGCGGGCACTCGTGGGTTATCTCCAGAATAGTTGATTGCAGGTTTTCGCACGGAAATTAACGCTGCTCGCACCCTAGTTTATGAAGCACCAGCTATCGAGGCAGATCCCGCTCGCGTGCGTGCACTCTTCAACACAAACGTTTTTGGCCTCATGGAAGTGACTACTGCCTTCACCCCTCTTCTGCTCGCCAGCGGGAGCTCAGGCTTTTCGCCGGTAATAGTTAATGTCGCCTCCGTCCTAGCGCGCGTCCCGAATCTATTCGCTTCCGCCTACAACGCTAGCAAAGCGGCTGTGGCAGCCTACTCGGACACTCTTCGACTCGAGTTGCAGCCGCTTGGCCTCAAAATCAAAACCTTGTTCATGGGAGAGGTATCGACTCCCTTAATGGCGGCGGACAATATCAACTTTGGGCCGGAGAGTATCTATCATGTCGTGGAGGATTCTGTAAAGGCGCGAACAAACACTCACCTTGCAAAGACGATGGCGCCGGCTCAGTTTGCCCGGGAAGTTGCAGACGAAGTTCTCAGTGGAAAGAGTGCCACCATTTGGAAAGGTACTAATGCCTTTGCGGTTTGGTTTTTGAACGCTTTGGGGCCAAGGAATGTATTCGACAGTACCGTGTTGAAGGGGGTTGGACTAGACAAGGAAGAGGCCAGGTCGAGTATTTTTAAGCTTGGCCAAGCAAAGGCCAAGAAGGATGCGCCAGGAAAGGGTCAAAGTAGTCAGATATAGCTAGGCTCACAAGACTTAAGGATGTTGACATATTTGGCATGCATATAGTAATACAAGTATTTATTGTTTGATTTTCCCACCTTGACTGTGTAAATTTTCTTTGAATATATATATATATATATATATATGTTTGGGAAGAAGGGGCAAGAAGGCTCGCTAGGGAGAGAAGAGAAATTGTCGCCAACTGACATAGCGGTTGTGCGGTCTTTTAATTCGTGGGTCGATTGCAGGTATTAACTTGAGATCTTATCGAGTTCAGTGATATTGACATCTGTCGGAAAGTGGTCGTAACAGTACGGAATAGTACGGGCATAGCCAATTGAGTACTTGAGAGTATAGAAAGTGCAGAATAAATAGGGGATGAGCTTAGTAAGGTCGTTGAGAGCCTTAGGATCATATTGTAGCATGTGTATGATAGTTGTATTCTCTAGTAGGTCTGTGGATCACGACCCAGTATTATAGATACAAGTCTAACCCTAATGCATGAGTAGTGCGTATCAGGGTGACATGACAATACTATCAGTACAGGGAATCCAACAGATCATCAGGCAGACGGGGGCTGAATATTCCTCGGGCGCACTAGTAAAATTGCCGATCCTCTTTTGTTGACGATATCCTTGTGATTTGCCCCACATCGGACCACGGATAATTTCAACTAGTGATCAATCATCGCTCCGATGATCCTGGCGGAGACGGCGTAAATCATGATCCGAACCCACTGTGGAGGCCACTACACTGTAAAGGCCAATGGGGAACAGTTAATGCTGAGCGCAGTTCCACTTCTGTAGCTTAGGGCTGCACACGAATACGAATACGAATTGTTGTGATATATGGCTGGTGCAGATCAGGAACCAAGCCGAATCATCATCGGAAATAATTTCTTCAGATAAGTTCTCCCTTCTTCTACCTTGTGTATGCGCTTGAAAGGGGCCATTAGATGAAAAGTCGATGCATATTAAGGATATACTGAGGTGTGGGAATCGGATACCGTTTTTGCCATGAAGAGTAACCGCACCGATAATCCCATCGGGAGCAAACCTTTGCCAAATCATGACAAGGTTACTCAGCTGGAACGCACCAATCAGGTTTCCCTCGGAGGTGCGGGACTTCGCCATTTCGCCGAGACTTTGGCAGTCAATTCTTTCTTCATGCCGGCATTTCAATGTTCGGAGCGACCAACGTTCCATGGTGGGCAGATTTCCTCCTCAGATCATTACCGCGTTGAGACAAACTCATCGCCCAGAAAGATTTGCAATTAGGCAACCCAAGATATATTTTTTTGCATTTATGCGCTGTTCGACTGCTCTAAAGAGGACTAGCGGCGATGGAAACTTGGCTATTGCGTGCAGTGCACATTATGGGGAAGTTCATTATACTCCTGTTGAGATAACTGGCAGAGCTTTGGGGTGGAGGATAGGTCAACACTTGCGCTACCCAACAAATAGAGGCTAAGGCCCCAATTTTTCCTCTCGGTATTTCCATAGAGGTAAAACCCGTTGATTGCTGAGACTAGTTGCATCTAGGATTTGGGAGTCACAGCGTAACTCATCGGCGAATAATTTAAAGGACTGCATAGTAAACAATGATCATGGACTAGATCATTTTAGGCAGGGTTTCCGATGTATCCTAGACTCAAAGGATTTTACGATCGTGTAACAGTGGTGGGAGCACGGCATAAAACTCTTGGGCTGGGCCTTGACTGTTTAATAGATGAGCCTTAGCTGTATAATCTGCTGCTGCCGCTCTACAGACAGATGAGGCTTTTGGCCATATGTGATCGTTTTATGTCTAACAATACTATATCACTATACTATATGAATTCTTTCATTGCAGGAAAAGCTACTGAGCCCAATCAAAATATATTGCGCGATCCGAGGAAATTCGTAGAAACTATGTTTTTCCTAGTTGCGAATTGTCTAATCTTCCAATTTCACCACCCAAGCAGGAAAGCAATGGACAGCAACATTTCACTTCGCTGCCTCCTCTTCCTCAACTTCTCCAAAAGGATAATCCGTATACCCCACACTCTCACTCCCAGCCTCAACGGTACTCGCATAAACGGTCTCCATGTTCCACTTGGTCAGTCTCTTCCCTAGCCTGAGCTTCTCCACCAGATCCGGGTTACTGATAAACCACCTCGCAAACGTGATCCCATCTACCTCATTCCTTTCCACCTCCTCAAAGCAATTCTCGCCATTGTAATTCCCGTTAGTCAATACTGGTGTTGTCTCTAGCACCTCCAAGAAGTGCCTGAGATGGAGATCCTCGACAGTAGCAGCCACTTTCCCCTCCCTAATAGCTGCGTACATGTTTTCGGTCTTAGTCTTCTCTTCGAGTAGAAGATCGGCCCGCGGCTGAGTGAGGCATACGTATGCGACTCCTCGCTTCTCGACTTCGCTCAGCGCATACCGGAAGTTCGCGATGGGATCCGTGTCTAATGGCAACCAAACCGTTCCCCATGGGCTCATTCGGATTGACACCCTGGATGCCCCGACAGCGGCGATCACCGCATCGAGGATTTCGAGCGTGAGTCGAGCTCGGTTCTCCTTGTTGCCGCCGTATTTATCGGTACGGAGGTTGGTGTTAGTATTGAGGAACTGGTCGAGCAGATACCCATTGCCAGACGACTGCATCCATCAGCTTCCATTAATATTTTTCAAAGGGAGACCGTTACCTACAATCTCAACACAATCAAACCCGGCCGCGATCGCACATTTAGCAGCATGCACATGATCATCGACTGTGTCTTTGATATCCTGCAATGTCATAGGCTTGGCTGTCTCATGAGGATAATTGACGCCTCCGCGCGTGTTCCTGTTGAAATAGCCAATATTGGTTGCGGAAGAGCTCAAGGGCTGGCGGTCGCCCAGCGAGACTGAGACTGCAAATCTTCCAACCTGATGCAATCTTAGGTCAGTACCTGACACTTGAGATAATCACTGGGTTGATCTTACATGCCACAATTGACACGCCATGAAAGCACCCTTGGCGTGAACAGCATCCGTCACCTTCTTCCACTACAGCATAATTAGCACTGATCTTCGGAAACATCGAAAAGCTGAAGCATGATCCCGGCAATTTTATCAATAGACATGACTCATGATAAAACTCTCCCGAGAAATCTAGGGAATAGCTGGGGATCTGTACATACCGCCCTCACATGCTCAGGCGCAAACATGCCTGGTACGCCGTAGAAACCTCCACCCTGTGCCAATGTCAGCCTTCATGCTCTATTCCAAAACGCTGTTCCCTAAGTGGGTTACACGTTCGGGGGAATGGGAACGACAAACCATAAAACTCGGGTGCATGCCTTCAGTGATAAGCAGCCCTCCCTTCGTCGCTCTCTGAGTATAATACTCCGTGACCATCGGAGTTGGCAAACTACCAGGACAGCGCAGGCGCGTCATCGGCGACATGATGACTCGATGTTCGAGATTCATTGTTCCGAGACGGAGTGGCGTGAAGAGCTTGCTGCTCTCGTGAGATGGCGAAGTAGAACCCATCGTGATGGATGAAGTGTGCTGTACGATTTGTTGCAGGCGGATTGGGTCACTACTGCGTAATAAGTCTCAAGACTTGTAAAAGTTGGTGAAGATAATGCAACGTCCGTCCTATTCTGTGACTTTATAGTCCGGGATTCCAGGGGTTCTCAACCGTTCCAAAACTCCGAGTCGCAGCCGTATCCCGCCCCCAACTCCCCAATGGTCCCAACGAACCACGATTAACAGTTATGAAGAATTGGATATTATTAATCTCGGAGGTACGGAGAACCATGTGCCATCTGGCCGCCTATGCATTTTAGCAGTCTTTTTAGTAAATCATCCAATTAGGGGCTTATTACTGGTTCCATATTCAAACTATCATGTTCACTCGCGTCATCTTGATTAATATTTCATGCCGAATTGCACGCCGAATTGAGGCCGCCTCACCGAGCCGTCCGTCCAGCCACTACTAGAAGGGACACGTGTGTTATTTTACTACTTAATATATATTTAGGATCTAGATGGGAGTACTACCACTTTCTAAGTAAACTTCTATAATTTATAAATTATCTAAAGAACGCGCTTTCTCGCGTTTTTAAACGTAATATCGAGAGATAACTAGTAATTAATTCTAACTTATTTAAATAACTAAATAAAATATTACCTTTAGGTTAACGCTTATAAACGGGGGTAAAACGAAGAGTAATTTTAAAATCCCCAAAAGGGGGTTGAATTGGGCCTATTAGGCCCCTATTAAAAGCCCAGTGGGCGTTTACTCCGGGCCCAAAGCCTATCGGTGGGCCCGAGGCCAGCATTTGCGGGTTGGGTTGGGCTGGGCTATGGGCTTTATGGGGTTTGCGGAGCTCTATTTTCAGCACTGTCATTTTTCCACTGCCATGGACCTACCTACGTAGGTAGTTATGTATCCAACTGGGAATCACAAGATATCACCAACGAATCAGCTTTCAGATCCACTTGGTTTCACAGCATCATTGGTCTAGTGGTAGAATTCGTCGTTGCCATCGACGAGGCCCGTGTTCGATTCACGGATGATGCACAAGAATTTCTTTTTTTGTATTTGATTTCCCAGTCTCCACTATATTTTTCCTATCTAATCTCGTGTGAGTAGAAATACAACATAGTTTGGGAAATAGATCCTGTCAATGGGCTAATTCGTACGAGTCATATGCAACACGGTGATACCCTACAGCTTACCTACAGCTTACAATATTGCAAACCAGTTGAAGATAAAGTGGCCTGACCATTGATATCACTACTACAACAACAATGATTCTTGGCCGATATGATCTGGAATTGGAATCTCATTCACTGATTGGGGAGACACTGGCAATTGAAATAGAAAACAGAAACAACAGGAAAGTGACAGCCTAGGGAAGTGACATAAACACCACCCTGGATACATGGTATGTGCAGGTAGAACATGGGCGATGTAAAAGTAAAGCAAGCTATTCTACCGAGAACTAAAGTAGAAAATATGGGACCTCCCGGCTAAAGTAAACTAGTCCCTATTTGTCCACAGAGTGCGGATTCATAACTTCATGTAGATACATGTAGCAGAAAAACAAAAGAAATTGGTAAAAGATATTCAGTTAAAGATTCTCACTTCTCATTCAAACCGGCAAGCCACCAAAGAGACGCACAAGCGCCCCCCTATGTAGGTGGGAGAGCCAAGCACTGGTCAAATTACCAGGCGTCAGCGGTCTGGTTTGACGGGCCGGAGTTGCCACGCCCGCCACGACCACTGTAACCGCCGCGACCAGGACCGCGTGCGCCACGACCACCACGACCACGGCCGCCACGGCCGCGTCCGCCGCGTCCACCACGGTTGCCTTGGAAGTGTCGAGGTTCATCGGGGCGTGGGCCGGCTTCCATGCGAGCCTGACGTTCTTCCTCGCTCATGTCAAACTTGTTTTCGATTCCAATCAGATTGCAGAATGCAGAGGTCTGCGGGTTGGTGTACTCTTTCGGCTGCTCCCGAGTGTTGATCGAAACCTCAGGGTCGTAGACAGGGGCAGTCGGGACGAAGTCAGTTGGAATGTTCAACAATCCAGCATTAACAACGTTCTCGCGCACCCATTCCTCCTCCTCAGCAATGCGCCGTTGGTAGAATTCATAGCCCTTGTGGGCAGGGACACTGCCTTTGGGGTTTCCACCAAACTCAAGCTCGTCAGCAAAGGCACGGGTGATCGCCAGCCACTCCTTGTCGTACATGAGTCGCAGGGGAGACTCCACCGCGGCATCATCATGTTCGGAGACTGGCTCAATCTCCAGTAGTTCAACAAAGTCATCATGGTTATGTGGTTTATCCAAGGTCAGGAACTGAGTAACAAGGTTCTTGATCATCTCCGGGGGTGGAAGGAGTTCGGAACTTGCGTTATTCGATGTAGCCTTGGGTACACACGACTTCTCAAGGCTGGACGGGAGCTGGGCTTCCACTGCGCGAGCTCGATCATCCACACCATCGCTCCACCAGGGGTCAGGCGAGCGATCATCAGCCCAATTCAGAGAGATGTCGGCTTTCGGAAGAGCTTTCTCGGCGGGAGGAGACTTCACGCTTGCGGCACTGCTGGGGCTCGTAGAAATACTGATTTTGTCAATGTTATCCGCGACATCATTGGTGGCCTTGACATCCGGGGTCGTCTTGACAAGCTTGGTGCTCTGGGTATCTTCGGTTGCCTCGGCAAACATCGAGTCCTGTTTGGCAACCACCTCCTCAGAAGAGGTATTCACAGGGCTGTTTCCCTGGCTGACTTTGTCGAGGTTTTCGATGTTCTCGCCGTCGACTGGGGCGGATTCGACCTTTTCTCCATCCGCGCCACGTACGAATGTCTGAATGGGACCACCTCCAATCTTTGCAGTTTCGGTGAACGTAATGTTGCGTGGAGCTTTCGGCTGTCTCGCCCTGACCATACGCATGAACTCATCTTGGTCACGCTTCTCTTTCTCGGCCCGACGGGCTTTATCTCCGAATTCATTCCAAGCCTTGATGCGGGACTGTTCGTCTCCAGTGGCAGTACCAAGCAAGTGGTGGCCAGCAAGGGTCTTGGTATCGACATTGCTACGTGGAACCACGGTCTCATTGTTTGTATCCGAGGCAGGAACGTCAGGATTGGGAGGACTCGAAGAAGTGGGGTCTGCACGAGGTGGGTCATGGTGCACATTGGCAGTGTAGCGGACGTGCAAATGGGCCGAAAGCCAGTAGGCAGGGCGTAGATGATTCAGGGCTTGACGTGCAGCGACACTTCCTAGCTTTCCAGAATCGGAATCAGCTTTGAAGCCTGACTTCTTGCGAAACAGGGTTGCAAAATCCCCAAGCTTCTCAACGCCCTTTGGCCAATCGTGGGACAGGCCGATGTCGACCTGGGTGCGCACTTGCAGCAACTTTCGGATATCCACCTCCCGGGTGTGGTAGATCGAAGCAACGTCATCCCTGCTGTACGGCAGCCGTTCATAGTGAGGCTTCCGGTAGTCGTAACCTTTCCAGATGCCCGACATTCCGGAGATTCGGAGAGGTCCAAAGCGGACGATGTTGGCTGCTCCCATGAAGTAGATGTTGGGAGCCACCCAACCACCGTAGTAGAGCTCGGAAAGGTGATTGCTGGCCTCATGATTGCCTCCGATGAACAATGTCAAGTAAGGAGCAGTACGGGCACCACTGTAGTACTCGTGAAAATCACCGATTTGCTTGAACTTGTCGGGAACCGAAAGACAAGTCGCATCATTGGCGTTACGCAAAGCCTGGTTTGGTCAGTCAATATTGAGCTCGTGTGGGATGGGACATGACAGGGAACCCACCTGAAAATCTCCTCCAATAATGACAAGATCAACCGAGTCCCAGCCTTTCTCAGTGGCTTTACGATCCACAGTCTCATAGATGTCATTGAGACTGCCGTGACCCTGTAGAAACTGATTAGCAACAAGCTGTAAAGCGGATGTGTCACATGAAGTGGGGGGCTTCTCTCCATGCATGCAATGTCACTTACGCAGCCTTCCACGGCAATGCGCACTGGCGCCATCGTGGACGAATCCGACTAAGCTGTCGGAATGTGATCACACAGAAAAAGAAGACAAACCTCAGAATGAGGTTTATCAGAAAAGAAAACTTGGAACTGAAATTCCTGCGATAAAGTCGATGAGAGCTGCAGGAAGTAAAATGAAAGGTGAAGAGTAAGAGAAGAGTAGTGGGTAGAAGATGGAAAGGGTAGAGAGCAGAGAGATGTAGATGGGAAGAAGCGGCTGGGTGGAGCTGGGTTTTAAGCTCCCGCGCGGCAAATCTCTGAATAGGAAAATAGCAAACAGCCTGACCTATTGTCTTCCATTTATCCTCTTTGTTCTTTGTTTGTCTCCATTGTCTTTGTCTTTCAATTGATTGTTGATTGGATTTGGGAATTAAGTTCCTTTTACCTCAATAGGAAAGACCGCACAATGTCTCACAGCGATCCTTCCTTTCTCATTCAGGCTGTCTCGACCGTCCCCCTCGGTTCATCGACATCGGCTCATCTGCTAGCGGTGCACACCCGGCTTCTCCACGAGGAGTCTAAGTCATTGAGTGTCCTTCAGAAGAAAGATCACTGTGGAGCGTGTGGTAGCATTAGAAACGCCCAATGGAGTAAAGTTACTAAGATCAAGCCGAAAAAAAGCAAGCCTTTAAGCTCTGGATTGGCATCCGCGGGTGCCACAGTGTACAAGTGTTTACGCTGCCACCAGCGAACAGTGTTACCTCAAAGGAATTCAAGGAAGCCTGTCTCGAAACCTTCGTCTAGAGCAGCTACAGTTACATCTACTCGAGGGTCAACTCCTGTAGGGGTTGACGTGAAAGGTTCGACGCAGGCCTCCACGGATCCCAAGGCAGGTGACAATCAGAGCAGCAAGAAGAGAGCCAAAGCAAGAAAACAAGGTGGCCTTCAAGCTCTTCTAGCCTCCAAACAACGTGCCCAACCGTCACTCGATCTGCTCGACTTTTTGCAGTAGAGGTCGCGCACGTGAGTTTATTGCCATATTGGGACTAGCGCGGGGCAGCTAGCTTGCCTGTGAACTCCAGGCTCCGTGACGGTGACCCCAACACCAACGTCTCCAGCGCGTGTGTCCGCAGAGTCAACCCGATTTCACTTTACTTTACTTATTTCACCAAACTACCTCTATTGTGCGTTCCACCCTCGCCACAATGTCGTCTTACTCTGACGACGACGAACATGATCCCCAGGCGGACGAGCTCCGCGAGACCGCCTTGGTCACGCTTGAGGCACTGATCAGCTCCTGCAACAAACAGATGCAACCTTACCTAGCGAACACCACTCGATCAGCTCTTCGATTTTTAAAATATGATCCAAACGTTGCCGAAGTGGAGGACGACGAGGAGATGGGAGGCACACAGGACGATGGGAGTGACGATGCTACGGAGGAGCCCGATCTGGAAGACGACGAATTCGAGGACTTTGAGGAAGAAGGAGGCTACAGTGACATTGACGACATGAGCTGGAAGGTACGCCGATGTGCTGCCAAGCTTCTCTACACCGTCATCTCTACCTACGGGCTTGGTCGCGCTTCGGACGCTTCCGCCTTGTTTCAGCAAATTGCCCCAGCTCTGATCTCCCAAATTAGCAGGGAAAGAGAAGAGAGTGTGAAACTTGAGGTGGTGTCGACATTGACGGCGCTTGTTCGGAAAACCGGCGAGGGCTCCATGATCGTCACATCCAATGACTTCCTGGAGGCCGTGGGTGGTTCGAAGAATTCTCGCAAGCGCAGACGCCAAGATAGTGATGCGTCAATGATTGACTTTGAGCCAAGTGCCGGAACCTCGTCAGCAATGGATTCTCCTGCTGTGCCATCGTCCCCCAAATCTGGTTCTCAGGCTGATCTGGCCCGCTCCGTGCCTTTGATTGTACAGAACCTTGTCAAGGTTTGGAAGCAGGCTTCGATTCCGCTCAAGCAAGCTGCGATTATTCTCCTCAAAAGCCTTTCCCTGGTTCGTTATGGCGGTCTCGCAGACCATCTTCAACAAATCGAAGACCTCATTGCGGATGCCCTCAAGACCTCATCGCTGTCAGGAAGCACAGCGGCTCATACTGGGGCTGCTGTCAGTGCAGGTACCCTCCAAATCGAAACCCTGGGTCTCATTGCCGTGATCGCCGAGACCCATCTGTCCGACGCGCTATTGCCATTCCTGATTGCCCTGGTGCCCGGAGTGGTCGCAGCCGTCAACGACCGCAACTACAAAGTCAGCAGTGAGGCATTAGGCGCCGTGGAGCAAATCGTGAAAGCGATTACACCCCCACGCGTATCTGCCAATCCTTCCGATGTCACTCTGCAGCTGCAGAAGCTCTATGATGTTGTCCACTCTCGAATCACCGACACAAGCGCTGATCTCGAAGTCCGTCAACGGGCGATCCATGTGTTCGGTGTGATTCTCGCACGTACATCAGGGGAACGAGGTGTAGCATTCCTTTCATCCGAGAAGAGGTCTAATGGTCTGGCTGTTTTGGTCGACCGGGTGAAGAACGAGACAACTCGTCTGTCCGCTGTTCGTGCGGTTGATGATGTCGTCGTTCTTGCCAGCCGCAAACAGGATGTTTCCAGTGATTGGGTCAACAATGTCGCCCTTGAGCTGGGATCGAACTTGCGCAAATCCGATCGTGCCTTGAGAGGCGCGTGTTTAGAAACTCTCCGCAGTCTTTCCATGAATTCCAACATCAGATCTCACCTCACCCCTGACACGATCGCATCACTGGAGAATGCTGCTTTGCCTCTTCTCACTGCAGCTGATTTCCACACCCTCACGCCCACATTGATCATCATTGCCAAACTTGTCCCTGGTAACGCAAAGCTAATGGTCAATGACAGTTTGATCTCTTCTATCTGCTCAATCGTGACCAAACCACTCGTCGGGACTGTTCTCAAGGCATTGTTGCTGCTAGTCAAAGTCATTGGTGACGAAGGTGCGGGTGCTAGTTTGATGCAGAATCTTCTCCGTGACGTTGGAATTACAGGGGACTCATCAGTTGTCGGAAGAGCCGTCGGCACCCTTCTGGTCCACGGTGGACCGAACCTCGGAGTCACAATGGAAGATTTCTCAACAGAACTTAAGACTGCACTTGATGATAGCCGAAAGTGCCTTGCCCTTGCTATCCTAGGCGAAATCGGCTTGCGAATGGGCCCAGAGTGCTCGTTGACCCCGGGTATCTTCATTCCCCATTTCGAATCTCAGTCAGATCATGTGCGCTTGGCTGCCGCCACTGCCCTCGGAAATGCTGCCGCAGGTAGCGTCAAGGCTTATCTCCCAATCATTTTGAATGGGTTGGGAAAATCAAATGCTCCAAGCTACTTACTTCTCCATTCGGTACGAGAATTACTCCAGCATCCCGAGGTCGTACGCCCGGATCTTGCACCATCCGCCCACAAACTGTGGCACGCACTCCTTGTTGTGTCCGAAGAGGAAGACAACCGGGCTGTCGGGGCTGAATGTGTGGGCCGGTTGGCACTCCTTGACCCTGGTGCTTACATTCCCCACTTCGCAGTAAGTCGTGCTCGTTCTTCTATGTTACCATTACTAACCTCATGCTTACAGGAATACCTGGCCAACGATGACCCGGCTGTTCGTGGCGTGGTGATTTCGGCATTCCGCTACACCCTTGCTGATTCAAGTGATGCTTACAACGATGTACTGCGACCGCTGATGGTGCCCCTTTTAACCAACATGCTTGGTGACAGTGATTTGGGCAACCACCGACTTGCATTAACCACCCTTAACTCTGCAATCCATAACAAGATGGATCTTCTACTCCCGCACCTCGAAGAGCTGCTGCCGGCTGTTCTTGGTGACACCAAAATCAAGCCAGAGCTCATTCGTGAGGTACAAATGGGACCATTCAAACACAAAGTGGATGATGGTCTCGACTTGCGAAAGGTCAGTATCTCTTATTATCTACCATAGCGCCCCACTGACATCCTCGTTACAGAGTGCCTACGAAACCCTCTATGCCTCGCTCGACACTTCCTTCTCCCGCGCCCATATGGCCGACCTCTTCGACCGCGTCGTCGCGGGTATCGATGACGAGCAAGACATCCGTGCAATCAGCAATCTCATGACATCCAAACTCATTAAGATCGCACCAGAGGATACTGAACGGCGGCTGGATGATTTGTCAGAACATTACACCACTGTGCTTTCCTTCAAGCCAAAGGAGAACGCCGTCAAACAAGAGTTGGAGAAGGCCCAGGAGGCATCGCTCGGCATTTTGAAGATTACTAGAGAACTGAGCAAAGCGTTCCCCGGTGCGGAGGCATCGGGTGACCTTCACAAGTGGAAGACATACATGGAGTGGGTTCGGCGAGCCTTTTCCTCGGAGTTGGCGAGTTTGGAACTGGAATCCTGAATTTATTGCAACTGAACTTAAATCCCGGACAGCTGCAATGATTCCTTGCGATCAAAAGCGCAAGGGGGAGTCATTTCTTTTTCACAATTAAGCTAGCTTACGACATAGCTCAATGAAATACATGATCTTAATATCACTACGCTTGCGATCTTAGCCTTGTAGTAGTCTCTTCTGCCAGGGTATACGTTTTGAATTCGAAGTCATAGGTAATATTCATCGTGGGCATCTTCAAATATCTTAGTTCATTTCCCTTCCTGTACCGCCTCCGACCATGATAACCAACCAATAATTTACTTATTTCACAAGAGAATAGTCACTGCCACTTCTTTCACGCCACCTCGCCCTTGATCGGAGTCATCTCAGGAGTCATCTCAGGCGTAAGCTCTCCGGGAAAGGGCTTGCGTGCCCACACACGTCGTCTAAACAACAATCAGTATGACAGTTCCACCAATACCAAAAAGAAACCACACGGTTATGTCAAACTCACGCTCTCTGATAAATATGATATCTCGGATTCTTAAGCTCCGAACGAACCTTTGCCAAATAAACGGTAACCTCATCCTTACTCCAAGGATCCGGCGCACCGAAATGGGTAAGCAACCACATACACCATCCCTCCATACCAGAAAGCCAATGCTGGAAATTCACCACGCCCGCCTCTTTATATTTCTGATCTCGAGCCCACGGCCCAATCGGCCACTGATATGGCTTCTCCTGGATATCCACAAACCCAGCCTTTTCTATCGCCCCGCGCATGGTGTCAAGAGTATCCAGACATAGTCCAGCGCGCGCACCGCACGCGTTCATAGTCGGGCCCCAGGTTCGTAGGATGCTATCTGCCGGCAGGCTGTCGTCGTCGCATTGGATGGATGTACTACCTTCATATTGTTCGATCCAGCCCCCTGGTCGTAGATTTCTATGAGAGATCGGGTGTTAACCATGGTTGCGGATATGGATGGGGTTAGGAGATGTGGGTACTTTACTTGAAGGAGGTTTTGTAGACGTGATCCCATCCGGTGGGATCGAACGAGCCAGTCATGATTCGCATGTGGATTAGATCGAGTGGGTTTTTCCAGGTCCATTCTTCTAGGACGTTGTCGACTTCGAGAATGCAGTTGGGTGGCATCCATGTAATGGGAGGTGGGAATAGGTCGACTCCTCGGACAGTCGCTGTATGGTTTTAGTTTACCACCTTGTCGATATATTGGGAGGGGATGGCACTCACCAGACGGGAACATGTCGGCAACATCACTAATATAAGTGTTATATTGGTATAAGTCCTGTCTGGTAGGACAAGGAGTGGGAGTTCTCTTCTGACGTACATAGCCCAGTTACCCTTACCCGTTCCAATATCAAGCACATGTGTAGGGTTCTTGCCGACAGGCGATCTAAATAGCGGGTTCTCTCGTTCCGAATCTAAAACAAGAGCGAGTAGATGACTGAGAGTGTTAAGGGTGATAATGACATATAGAAAGGTTGGTCATGCGTACCCAGCTTCATAGGACTCAAATGCCAGGTCATCGGCCGGAACCCTGGTGAGAATCGAGCATCAGTTGGCAGCTCCTTTAATGCTGGATACTGTGACATGCATACAGATATGCTTTGTTGCTCAGCGTTTGATACCTGCAGGTAATAAGTACATGTAAGCAATGGGCTGAGATGCGCCAATATACGATGAAACCATACCGTCTACCTTTTTCCATCAAGCCATTATAGATTGAGGTACCAATAGACGTAGTCTCCCTGTGTAGTACAGGTCATGTTAGAGATTAATGACATCAAACAACGAGGGAAATGGGAGGATTTACGACTGCCAATCGTCGGCATAATTGGCTGAGATGTAGACATCCGCATCCTATAGCTTGTTAGAATAGCGAGGAGAACAACCGATGAATTGACATACCACTTCAATATGGTTTGATTTCGGCATGGTTAAATATCTGGCCGCTCGGGATCATGAGGAAAGAGGGTGACAGGAGGAGGTTAAGGGGTTATTGAAATTCCAACTGGTACTAATGTCCAACGGTTTTCAGCCGTTCGTGCCGCAATCCTGTAGCATTTTCAACAGATGGGATTGGGTGATGGGACATAGGCGTGGTGTCATGCTCCACGGGTGAAGCCTAAAGGGGGTTGGTGCAGTGTTAGCCACGTTATGCGGAGGTTCCCGTTGACGATCATTGGATTGACCTTGACAGGGGTGGGCCAAGGCTGCATGTGTGTCGAGATTCTCTAGCCTTATTCTACCTACGGAGTAGGTTACTTCCCGTATCCCCCGTCTCTGTGATAAGAAGGAGACTACTCCGTAGACTACGAAAGTACGGGATTCAACGCAGGTTTGCTTTTCGCACTGCGCCTTACCAAAGGTGGATAGAAACTAAATTAACACCGTAAAGCGACTGTGAGTCTCATTTTTAAGAAAGAGTATAAGAATTATGGAGGTTCGGTAGTTAGACCTCGAGGGACGTATAACTAGTTATGTGCCGATCATGCAATGCATATGGGCCTTGTTTATCAGGCCATAGACCACCGAAACTTGGTTACTAACTAGCGTGCGACTATGGTCTGTATTAAATTAGCTCTTTCAAGATTAAATCAGGTCGTCATATGTAAAAGGGTGTATACTGTAAGAATGAAGCGCAAGATCTCTGTTGAATAATATACTACAGAACAAGTAATATACTAACCAGCATGAATAACGGAGTTTGAATCTTTCACAAAGTGTCAAAAAGAAATTGTAAGAATGTCTTTGGAATTTGCATTCGTGGCAAGCGTAGTTTCGGAGGAATCATCATTGTTCGTGGCTTTGCTAGTTGTAGCATAGGCTTTGGTGGCCTTCTTTTTGCCATTGAGAGCTTTCTCTTCTCTGTGAAGCTCTCCACAAATCCTGTCGAAGTGATAGAGATCAATTGGGTTGGCAGTCTTGCTGACCAGGGCGTCGAAATTGGACCGCCATGTATGCCTTTCAGGCCCATCGAGGCAGCATATAAGCTCTATGCATTTCTCGATTTCCTCGGTTTCTTCGGTGGTATATTCACTGCTTTGTCTGGTGACAAGTTTGTTGTTCCACGAGGACTTGAAGGACTCGACTAGGTCGGAGATTGATCTATACTTTGAACTAGCCATTTTCTTAATGGCTGTTGCACCTCCTGTAGAACCGTCCATCTCTTTCCATGAAACTTGCTTTTTGTGGTGAGAACCAAAAGAATTGTAGGCAATGAGCGGTGTCATTCCTAAGCGCTGTGCTTTCTGTAGTTCGCACATGGATTGATGAAGGCGAAAAAGCATGGAGTCAGTCTAACTTGCAATTCTTAGTCCTTTCAAGAACTTGTTTCGTTTACATAGAGACCAAGGGCCAGATATTTGCCCCACAGTAATAGTGTAGCATACGACCATCGCGGTTTACCAAGACAATATGCGGGCTATAGATACCCCTTCCTATCCCCTCTAATTCTTCTCACCATCACTTTCCAATCATCTCAATCATTTAACAGCTCCAAACATCACTCTATTCTACCGCAAACATGGTTAAGCTCAGCATCCTCTCCATCGCCTCCGCCGTGGCTGCCTTTGCATCTCTTGGTGCAGCTTTGAACTGCCAAACGCAGTTCAATTACTGTTCCTCTGCTCTTCTGACCCGAGGTTAGTGAAGCGAATTTATGTGATTGGAGTTACGATGAAGCAGAATACTGAATCTATATTAAGACAACTACGAAATCCAGATCCGGAATGCAGTTGCGGACGCTCAGTCTTCATTCCCTGGCGTGACCAGAGACAACGCATTGTTCGCTTGCCTTGGTGGCTCCAACGGCGAGATCAAAGTTATTGAGAAGTGTGGATATCAGTGCAAGAATGGAGGTGATGGCCACACGGACAGCTGCTAAAGATCACGTATCTATCAACGCACGCGCGAATTAAGGGTTAGTGTTGGCATGACTTGGTATACTGCCTAGCTGCTCTATACTAGATCATTCCATTTTGTTAGAGTTCTCTGTAGAATCAAATTGAGAAGGTCTTCATATACTCCGTACTGTTTTTGCACTATGCAAAGTATGGCCTTAGAATTCTGCGAGTATTGCAGCTAGAGAGACAAATTTGAAAGAGAGAACAAGAAGTCAAAATCGCGTAAGATTTTTGACGAGGGTACCACTGAAATCAAAGCTGCTAATGTCGAAGTGGTATGACCCATGCGCTTTGTTTATTCCTTTTTACTGCCCTGGGTTCTCATAATGTAAATACAGAATGTTTAGGCACCCATAAACTGCACAGATGAAGCCAGATTCCAGAGAACTGATTTTGCTTCTCACTTGAGAGAAGCCTTGTTAATCAATAGAATAATTTTACGGATCTGCAGCCGTCAACTAGACCATCGAGAGCCAATCAACACCTGTGGTCCCCTATACCAATTGCTCGATCTGGTGGGCTTGACTAGACCTTCCCAACTCCCACCATTTGGTCCCATGGGTGTGCTAAGAGATAGGAGTGCCTACTAGCAATTTTAGATATACGCTATAGAAGCCAGGTGCCTCACACCTATCTCTTAGCACTCCTATGGGACCAATGGTTGGAGTTCGCAAGGTCTAGCCCGTACGCTTGGTGTTGCAGACAAATAGCTCGCTGAGTTGTTGAACATCCTCGAGAATACAGCTAGTCTTTGCCCACCCCCCAACCACCACCCATCGAGATCAACTCTCGAGCAGCTTCAATTCAAATCCTCCCCACAACTCTTGATATTATATCGGAACCTGGATCTCTCGACAAATAAGCAAAACCCGCTATCCAAAATCTTCTCCCCATGTACGAAGGTTAACCTCGACTCTGTGATTCCTATATAATAAGGAATCCTGCTTGGACTGTGAGCATATACTCACATGAGAAACTTACTGAGAAAGAGAGCATTGCTTGCCACAGTGTCTCGGACATGATGCTTAGAGTGACCTGCCTCATCCGATAAATGCCCCATAAATCTGGCACCCATTGAGGAAGGCGAGAGGAGCGAAGTTGCTCTTAGATGTTTTCCTGCCACCACTTCATTCCAGAACAGCCAAATTCCTTGGGATTTCCTCTTGGGGATCTTTGTCCAAGATCATTGCCAATACATATATTACCGACATTTGACCTATCTCATTCATAGATAATCTGCATTTACAAGCGAAGCATATATAATAACTCTGATCTCTATTTTCATCTCTATGAATACGTGCATAAACATCTTTCTTTTAATATATCCGTACATAGTTCAGATTTTATACATACGGAGAGCGTTCTTCTCGCCGTTAGACAAATTGTAAACAGCATAGGGTAAATGAATCGATCAGCTCATATTCTAAGAGCGCCCTTCCAAGACGTCTTTAGAAACATGTCCACCGAAATTTAGGAACGGATGCTCCGTCAGCTCACGAGCAGTTTTCCTCTCCGATGGAACCCACGTGAGCATATCCCTAGCAAATGACAAGAAAAGCTCCCTTTCCGAGTCATCAATAGATGGGATCGTATCCTCCAGTTTCCGATTTGGTATCAGCTCCTGATGAAGGAATTTCCCTGCCACCAACAATCAGCCAAAATCACATATATGCCGGAATTTAGAAGAAAACAACTCACCTTCTTCATCGAAGTAGGGACCGCCAAAGACCTCCCGGGCATTTTTGCACGGCTTTCCGACCTCAATACTAATTGTAGAATCATATTCTACCTGGGACATATAGTCTGCTCGCTCAATTACCTCCTTGGGTGGTGGACCAAGCAGAGCAATCATTTCCGCCAGATGTGATTTGGGATCATACCTACCATTAGCATCTTCCACCTGAGTGAATAGCTCTGTGCCTTCGATGATGTTCCAAACCTTTGAAAGAAATGGATTAGTCTTGATAGCATGGATAAGCACATCGATATTCAAGCTTCTTACAAGCACACCAAAGTTCCATATATCCGCGCTGAAATCCCAACCATATCCAAGGACAACTTCCGGCGCGCGGTAGTAGTTCGGCTGTATAGGGTATGTAACAACGGGTTCGTTTTGTGACTTCGTTTCTGGGTCGACGACAAGCTGCCATGCCGAACCGAAATCGGTTATTTTAGGGAGGACATTTCCGACATCCTCTACGTCCATTGGCCCGAAACCGTCGTAACTTCGGTAGGTGGTGTGGTTGGTTACTGGATTGGTCTTGTAGTGCATGGAAAACTTGAGGGCCTGTTCTTGAATGAACCTAGGGATAGCTTTCTCATTCTCGAAGGTCGTCAGGATATTTGCGAGCTTCAGGTCTAGAGTAACTTCGCTGATTGGTAAATGTGTTATTCAGAAGTTTACTGGATTCAACGAGTATCACTTGCCAGTATGAATGAGTCTGCACTCAGCATGTAAATACTGCAGCCCGAGAAGAAGCAACTGGATATACGCCTTCGCAACCGGAAGTGGCATTCTTCGGTTCTCGAAACGTTTCTGAAACACCGACATTGGCTCTCGCATTGCCTCATATACAAGACAAAGGTGTGTCTTATCCGAGCTTTTGAGCTCAAAGCTTTCCAGACAGTGGCGTGTAACCCCATAGCCTTGATGTGAAGGATTCTTTTGTGCAACCGTTTGCTCGATATCGAGAAGATTGCTCGCAGATTGAGCATAACAACTATTCAAAATCTTCAAGGCAACTGTTCGCTCGGACTGCCATCGGTACCTGATAACTCAATAGCTCCAATTAGCCTTGGACAGAATTGGCGCAGAAACAAAACATACCTTCTGATATCTCGCGCTAGCCATACGGTCGAACTCGTTCCCCAGCCGATCTTTGCTAGCAACTGGTAGTTGTTACCAAGTGTCTCGCCAGGTCTTGCTGTGTAATAGTCTTGGGGGGTGTAGCTCGGACATCTTTCTTCGTCGATGACTGCGTGGGAGGGTATGGCAAAGGTAGGATCTGTAGGAGGGAGGTGGAGAGGTTTCGTGCGCAGCGAAAGGAATGTGCGCTTTGTCACGCGACTTGTCAACCGTAAGCCAATCATGGGGACAGTGGATTTCGTTCACATATCGTGTAGGAGAACAAACTTGAACAAATATGGTTTCAAGGAGGTGAACTGTACCTTGAAAGCTCCCGATGTGGGTTTACCTTGGCGGGACGGTCCGTTGCCCCCACTCTGTGTGGATAGGAGCTTCCAAGGTTGGGTGGGATATGGGGATATTGGGATACTTCTTCCAATTCAATGTTTTATAAGTCAATAAAGATCTAGAACACTTTATTGGAAACGTGTAAAACGTAAGGGGTAATTTTGAATATGGAAATGATAGGAGACCGCATTACTAAGCTTTGTTTTGATTCCCGAACATCCCTGCAGTGCACTAGGCGAAGATTTTCATAGTCATCACCTTTATATTGACCTTTAATATTTTCTTATTTCCTAGTACAAAACTCACTCCGTAAAAATTACGGCTTGTGCTAGAAGACTGAAAGCTCAGGTGTTGATTTTGGATAGTCTAACGAGTTCAAAAAGGACTCTTGCTTTTCCATGTCATCATCGCATATCTCGCTTCAATGTGACATGAACTAGCCTGACATGGGCAGCGCCTCCTGTGTAGGCGATAATGTATTATCATCTATAGAACGTGGGACCTATCTGTATATATAGGTTAAACTGCAAGATTAATCCAATATACAGAATAGAGACAAAAGGAAAGAAAGCAAACATTGGCCACATGAATGCTCAAAAGAAGCCACCTTTGGCGAGGCAAATATCGCACAAGCGGTTATTCTGTCAATATCCATAGAATGTCAATCAATCAATCAATTCCTGAAGCATAGTAGACATCTCGTTATAGCTCATATTTCAATGTTATCCCCAGCCGTGTGGACTTCCCTACCAAATGGAAGGCAAATCTCCATTTGAAAGCCGGGAGAGCCTTTTCTCGCTGAATTGGAAACAATCCGGAAGGCCCGTTTCATCCCAGGTCTTGCCAAGTACAAGCTGAGCGACAGCCGGGGCACATGTAAATATCCGGGCCATACCTGTTGCCAGTCAGCATGTCCTCTTTTAGGATGTAATCGAGCAAAAGAAGAAACTTACCATGACCATTAAATCCAGCACAAATATACTGCCCAGGTAGAGAATTAATTGCCCCGACGAACGGAACAGAGTCCGTAGTCATGGCAATTATTCCAGTCCAAGCGTGATCCAGACCCTCACCATGCATGACAGTCTGGGACAAATAAGCAGGAAAAATGTCACCAAAGGTCCGCAGAGCGTCCTGGGCAATCTCTTCGTTATACCGGGAATCGTCAGTGCTGAATCGACTAGCCGATGTCTCAGGGCTCAATGTTGGGTTTGATCGCGATACACCTAACACCAATGTACCATCTCCCTTGCGTTGGATCAGAGAATAGAAGTGGAGGAGGCTGAAGCGCAGCGAAAAAGTGCTCTGCAGAGCCTTTTGCCCCGAGAAAGCTGGAACAGGCACAAGAGAATGAGCCTGTGCACGGTTTGGCCGAATATAAGCTTCCAGCTGTGGTAGTAACAAGGCAGCATGGGCATTCGTGCAATGAATAATTTTCTCCGCTTCTATTATTCCTCGGGGGGTGTGCACCTTCCAGGTTTCCGAGGACGCACCACTCCGTTCAATTTCAGTGGCAGGACAAAACGTGAAGAGCTTCGCACCCTTCGATATCATGGCCTGAAGCAGAAAGTGTGCAAGCTTTGCCGGGTGGCTTGATCCTGCTGGCCACTCATATGCTACCACAGCTCCCGGGACTCTGGTTTTCTCTTTGGCCTGGTCTCCTTCATAGAATGTGATATGGGAAGTATCGCCGCCTGCTTTCTTAAACGCTTCAAGGCTCTCTGCCTCATAAGCTGCAAATTCCGGGGTCATGCAAACATCAAATGTCGTTGTCAAGTTGAAGTCACATTCCACATTATGTTCTTTGACGAAGTCATCGACCTTCTTTAGGACAAGTCGCTCATCCTGGATGATTTTTAATGCTTGTTCCTGTCCATGCACTTTGGCATACGCACTGAAACCCCTGAAGGCATCTATCTTCCAAATCAGAAATGCTCACAATATCCCCAATAGAAGTCTAACAGACCTGGTCGCACATGTCCGGCACTTCGCGAGCTCGCACCACTTGCTGCCTCTCGTGCCTCGAGAATCACGATATCCTCGGCTTTGGCCCCTCCTTCAATCAGCTTGAAGGCCGTCAAACCGCCAGAAATACCGGATCCGATAACGACATATTTGGAGTTTGATGGGACAGTTGTTTCGATGTTCGCATGCAGGTTTGGATTTGCCCGAGTTGTTCGCTGCCAGTAACTCAAACAAGGGGTGGGATTTGGCAAGCTTCTGCTTGTTTCAATATTTGTTAACATTTCAACGGATTTGCAATTAGTCAAGGTTTCGGCTAATCCCCATGAATATATATATATATATGTGTGTGTGTATATATAAGTTGGAGAGAGAGAGACAGTCTCGTATTCACCGTTGTCCAGGGATGCGGGGAAAGCCTAAGAATCTCCTATCGCCGATTTCGCCCCTCAAATCCTCCAAACCCAAAGGGATTTCCCCCCCCCTCAATCCCGTCTACCTAAGTAGCTGATTAGCTGGTAGGATTCCGTCAACTTATCTCTAGATCCACTTGTTAAGCTAACCTCCGGGTGTAGGTGAGTGGAGTTGGCTAAAAACGCCAAGATGGCTGGTATCTTATATCTCAGCAACTCGGACATTCCTCCGATGTTACCCCAATGGAGGAATACAATCATTGGTGCTTTAAATGCTTATCACGCGTGCACCTTGCAGAAATATCCTTGTCGGATCTACAAGAAGTCTACCCCGGACACATTATTTGACTTATCTGTGAGGGGTCACAGGGGCCTTATCACGGCTCGGGCCTACATGCGCCTTGTATATAAATGGCCAAGGTCGCTAGAATGCTGGCTTTTTTTTCCCTTCCTCCCTGCCATGCCACTACAATTATGGTGTCTTTCAAAATGTTTCGACGTAATGCGTCGACAGACGTCGATATCCGATCTCCAGAAGAGAAGGCCTTGGTCCGGCGTCTTGACATGTTCCTGATGACTTTCGGCTGTCTTTCACAAGGTGTGTTGTGCTACAGATTTCCTTCACGGCTTGGGATCAGTAAAACTGACACCTGTCAGTTATCAAATATCTCGATCAACAGAATATCAACAATGCCTACGTATCTGGCATGAAGGAAGATTTAAACTTGCTCGGAAATGAGCTAAATTTGTGAGTGATCCGAAACATTTCCATGCGGCAGAATTGGCGATAGCTAATACTGTCTAGATTCACAACATATTTTAACGTCGCTTACTGCGTAATGCTAATCCCCTCCCAAATTATCCTCACCTATATACGCCCAAGTTATTGGCTCCCGGGTTTGGAGATTGCATGGGGTGTTCTGACGGGATTGATCGCGATGACGACGAGCGCGAAACAAGTCTACGTTATCCGTGTGTTCCTCGGCCTATGCGAAAGTAGCGCCTGGCCAGGAATGATGACATTATTCAGTATGTCATTCGAAAGTCTTTCCCCGGGCATGCCGGATTAACCAACCCTTTAGTGTACTGGTATACCCCAACCGAACTGGCCAAGCGAATGGGATTCTACCACTCCTGCCAAGCAGTCGGTCAAATGCTCTCGGGCGCCATGCAAGCCGCAATCACCGACACTCTCGACGGACGCAACGGACTAGCAGGGTGGCGCTGGCTATTCGTGATCAACGCCATCATCACAGTAATCTGGGGATTCGCAGGATTTTTCATGCTGCCCGATCTACCAAACAGACCTAACCCGCGCGCCTTCTGGTTCAAGAAAGTCCACGGCGAGCTTTCGCTAGAACGTCTCGCGCGCAATGGTCGTGCCGAGCCAAAGAAGATGACCTGGGCCGGCGTGAAGCGCACGTTCTCGGGATGGGTTGTTTACTTCATTGCAGTCCTGTATATTGCAACGGTTCTTGGAACATACGGATATGTTTATTTCGGGCTGTTCCTAAAATCGCTCAAGAACCCAGACGGAAGCGCGAGATGGACTATCTCGCAGGTCAACGTTATCCCCATTGGAGGATCTGCGATCAACGTCGTGTTCGTGTGGATCTGGGCTCTGTTATCGGATTACTTTGAAACGCGTTGGACACTCATCGTTCTTCAAGCGGTTATCGGGATCGTCCCATGCATCATCATGAGCATTTGGACTACACACCCGGCGTCGGTGGCTTTATCTGCTGCTTATGCATCATACTTCATCTCGTATATTTGTCTCGGCACAGCGCCGTTGATCTTCGCCTGGCTCTCTGACCTTATCCCACAGGATCCAGAGGTACGGTCTCTTGTTGTCGGTGTTGCTGTTGCTGGGTACTATGCGATCTCTTCTTGGTCGCAGGTTCTCGTTTGGCCTGCGAGTCAAGCACCATTTTATAAATATGGGTGGCAGTCTGCATTGGCCTTGTTGGTTCTTGTGATTATCATGACTAGCCTTTTGAGATTTATCGATGTGCGGTACCTCCTACCAAAGCGCGAGGAATTCCGCGCTGTGTTGGAAGAAGATATCGTTGCGAATAAAGTGGCTGGTCCGTCAGTGCGTGTAGATCAGAATGAAGGTCGATATGGGATAGAGGGAAGCTCGAAGGCGTCTGCAGATGAGATCGAAGATCGGCATCGGATAGATGGAAGCTCGAAGGTGTCTCCCACGTCAAATGTGCGCGAAGTTTAGTCACCAGGGCTTTAATCGAGCTTCTATTTGTTGATTTACTTTACTCTCTCGAGGATGTTGCACTCTAGCTTACCCTTTTGATTTACCTTCGATACCCAGTCAATTATCCTTAAGGGATAAAATTCCTTTGACTCATTAGAGTAAGTATAGTGGATTTCCATTGGGTAGTAATTAAGAATTAGCCGTAGTATATCCACAGTAAAATACATGACCCGAAGGCACATGTTAGGCCCGGAAGAATAAAACAATTATATCCCCATCCTCATCATCTCCCATTTCACATTGACAGTGTCCTGTGTCCTACTGCTGAGTTATCAATGGAGATAACCTAGTAGTAGAGAGGGTTCTCAGGGTCAGTGAGATCAAAGATCACACTAGAGTGAGGCTTAGCACCACCACGATTGGCGAACTCCTTGGGGAAGTCAATGGAGCGGTTGAAAGAAAGGCTGCCGTCCTCTTGGAGGTCGATGTAGAGCGCCTTGAAGTCAGCCGGGGTGTTGATGATACCGATGTCGCCAGTCTGGACGAAGTAGTCGGTGACGACCAAGTGCTTCTGGTCGGGAGTGACCTTGAGATAGTGAGGTCCGACAGTAGGCTGGTCCTCATCGGGGTCATCCAGACGCTTGATGTTGTTGAGGTCGCTGATGTCTAGCGCAGCAATGTGGTTGGCTGTGGTAAGGGTGGCGTAGAAGTATTTACCGTCCTGGCTGATGTCGGAGCTGTTGGGGGATGGTGTTAGCAATGATGTTCGTTACGAGTACATAGCAGGTGAACTACTTACTAGATAGCGATGGTGTCACGGGCCTTGGGACCGAGATCGTAGAGTTCCTCAATCACACCCTGGTTTCCATTGGCGTCCTTTCGCAGAGGGTAAATGACCCAGAGTTGACCCAGGTGCACAGCAGTGGCGATAGCGGCGGATTCCGGGTGTCCGGGAATGAACTTGACATCTTGGATACCACCACCCTGATTGAGTTAGAAGATGCATGCTAATCAGATCTCGGGGGTTAGCTTACATTGGGAATGGTAAGGGTGCTGAGAATCTTTCTCGAGTCGAGATCCCAGAGGCGCAGGGTATCGGCATGGCGCACTCCAAGACTAGGCTTCAAGATAGTAATCGGCTCGACGAAGTCGGAGGTCAGGATGAGCTTCTTCTCCCAATCGATGCTAAGACCGTGAGGAGAGAACTGCTGCTCAAGAATGTTGAGGGTGCCTTCCACATCCTCAGGCCATTCGTGAATGATGTTAAAGTCGGCATCAGTCTCAACGAGACGACCGGGAGAAGTACCAACGGCCGAGCCCATGTAGGTGATGAAGAATCCACCATCTGGCTTTGCCCGGACCTCATCCGCAATGGATGCAAGGATACCGCGGTTACTCTTGAGGAACTTGGGGCGGTAAGGGTTGGAGGTATCAAAGTAGAAACCAGTATCCTAATGAAAGATTAGATGTGCTGAGGAAGGCATATTGGGAAAAAGAAGTATACATACTTGAGTCTTCAAGAGGGATAGCAATCCACCACCCCAGATGGTCTTTCCATCCAGAGAGGGACCCAGGTGGTGAGGGTCATTGCCGCTGCTGGGCACATCTGTGACCCACAAAAGGGTTCCAAAAGTGTCCTAAAATCGAATCAGCAAATAGGTTCAGGCTAGTGTTCCCCAGGATTATGATTGGCCTACATCATCCAAACTGTAGGTGGCAAGGAAGTCTACCAATGATAGTTAGTATCATCTCCTCTCTATAATTTGCCATTCGTAGATCCATACCTTTGTGGAACTTGTCTGCCGAGCCAGTCCAGAAATAACCAATCTTCTTTGGCTTGATATCACTCGACTCAAAGGGAGGGCTCTCCAGCGGAGGAGTAGGGACTTGCAAAATAGGCAGAGGAGGAGCGTTGCTCGTCAAAGGCTCGGTCACTCCTGGAATGGTGGGAATGAGAGGAGGCAAAGAAAGACACTCCCCGAGGGCAACCAGAGACACAATGGAAGAAATAGAGTACTTCATCTTGTTGATGAGAAGGATTGAGCAGGATTGCGTTGGTATGATGAGCATATTTGCGGGAAATCTCGAGAGCTTATATACCTGAGTGCGCCTTCATCTCGTCCCAAATGGGGCGTCATTTTGCTCTTCCCCTGAATCATCTCGACATCTCGACAGTAACAACACAGAGCACGCAAAGAAGTCAGATTTTGGGTTCGTGTGATATTCCAAATTCCTCGAGATGCTGATCTGCGAAATGGCGAAATTCATCCCTCAACGCCGACACGAGAATTTAGACAATCCCCGACTCGGGATCTGATATCGGACCAGTTGTCCCCGTATTCAGGGCATTTCTGACAAGTCAAATCGTGAAGATTCTTCCTAATCCTGAAGAGATGTCGTGATTGAAGTTAATCCAAAGTCTCGAGAGAGGGACTACAAGTTCGTGAAATCAATAGTTCGAACCCAAAACGTGCATCTAGCAAGAGGTGATCTATACCATTGCTTGCCTCGCCCTGACTATGAGCGCCACTGATATGTGATGGACGAACAGGTAGTGGAACTAGGGCTAAAGGAACCCCATAATTCCCGGAATAGGAAAGGTCCAAGAATCGCCCTCGAAGATCACCATAGCCCACATTCAACAGTTCAGCGCCCAAGTAAGGTACGTTATTGAGATCCGGGGAGGGTCAAAGCAAAGTACAAGTTTTGATTTTGAGTGGACTAGTAACAAAGAGGTCAAAGTAGAGGAATGATCCGCGCATGCCAAGAAATGTGGGATCTATGTACTCATCAAAGGTATCGATGAGGTGATCCAGGGTCAATCTTGCCAGGGTCAATCTCCACCTTTTGAGAATCCCGAGAAACAAATTACCGAAAACATCTGTCAGGTCCCTGGATCGACCTTTCTAATTTCCCCATGGAGACTATAAGCACGGGCGAACCTGCAGCGATTTCGACATGATGCCAAGAATGTTGTTATATTCTTCGCCATGCTTAGCCTTACCCCCAACACATTTCGATCAATTATCGCTCCAGTTGGCTTCTTTCACAAGGTCTTCCGCGAGAAGCGAGATGAATTCTCCGTGGATCTTCCTAAATTGCATCATCTCGTGATTCCGTTTATACTTTCTGCCAACTTGGGGCGTTCTGATCAATTTCATTAGGATCAACATCACCAAACCGAGCAACTAGGGAGCGGAATATTGGAACTAGTTAAATTCCTAAGGCCTATGCTCATCGGGATTTGGAGGGAGTGGGGTGTTGGTTGTCCAAATGTCATATATAGCTGGGATGACTCCAGCGTTCTTGGCTTGAGGCACACAGGTCCAAATCCCATTCTTGTGCACATTCCTTTCCTTCATTCAAGATGAAGTCCCAAAGCCTCGCGCTCTTTGGACTATTTGTCTCCTCTGCTTTCGCAGTACCTCATACCAAAAGGCAGGATGGTGGTAACGACCAGCCGATTAGCGGTGCTAAAGGAGCCCCGATTCTAGGTAAGCTTAACGAAATCTTGGAAGCTTCCAAGGCTGGAAGATCTCTCCAAGGGTACCAGCCAACTTGATCCATGCTTACAAGCTTTCTATCAATAGGTGGAACAAACAAGGCCCTCGACCTTCAAAACCCGGACCAGTTCCGCACTGCCAGTACCGATAATGGTTTTGTGCCCAATGTCAAGTGGAGCTTTTCTGAGTCTCAGACTCGGCTATTCCCAGGCGGCTGGTCTCGGGAGCAAGTCATTCAGGACCTGCCCCAGAGTCATGATATTGCAGGAGCCCAGCAGCATCTGAAGAAGGGCGCTATCCGGGAACTGCACTGGCACCGCACGGTTAGTGACCACAGTTACACACTCCCTATCGCAAATTACTTACTTTTGTATCCAGGCCGAGTGGGGATTTGTTTACAACGGCTCTCTCCTTCTGTCCGGTGTTGATGAAAACGGTGGCTTCACCACTGAGGTTCTTGAAACCGGTGATATATGGTACTTCCCTAAGGGTGTGGCCCATAATGTCCAAGGTCTGGACGATGAAAACGAGTACCTTCTTGCCTTTGATGATGGCGACTTCGAGAAGATCGGGTAAGTTCCATTCCCACCTTTACAAGCTCACTATACTAACTAAGTAGAACTACCTTCATGGTCGATGACTGGATTGCCCACACCCCCAGAGATGTTCTCGCAAAGAACTTTGGTGTTGACCCTAAGGTCTTCGACTCCATTCCTGCAAAGTTCCCTTATATTCTCAACGGCACTGTCAGTGAAGAACTCGCCAAGGCTCCCGTGGGCACATTGAGAGGCGATAACTCCTACGTCTACCACACCTACAAGCACCCCTCGGAGCCTGTCCCTGGTCACGGTGGAACATTCCGCAAGATTGATTCCACCAACTTCCCCATTTCGAAGACTCTTGCTGCTGCGATTGTGGAACTGGAGCCCAAGGGTCTTCGTGAGCTCCACTGGCACCCTAATGTAAGTTTACAACCATGTGTCTAAGAGGAGGAACTTCGCTAACCACCGCCTAGGCCGAGGAATGGCTCTACTTCCACCAGGGTCACGCTCGTGCCACTGTCTTTATTGGTGACTCGAAGGCTCGCACCTTTGACTTCCAAGCGGGTGACACTGGTGTTTTCCCCGACAATAGCGGTAAGTAGACCGACCTCTCCCATAGCCTAGCTAAGGTGCTAATTCTTTTTAAAAGGACACTATATCGAGAACACCTCTGAGACGGAGAAACTTGTTTGGATCGAGCTCTACAAGAGCGACCGCGTCGCTGATATCTCCCTGGCTCAGTGGCTGGCTTTGACTCCTGCTGATACTGTTGCCAATGTCTTGAAGGTCGATATCGAAGTGGTCAAGCAGATCAAGAAGCAGAAGCAAGTTCTCGTTCAGGGCAAGAAATAATTTGACATCGGCGTATTGTGATGTCTGTGACTTGACCTAGCAGCATTCATGCAGGGTTTCTACCCTCAGGCTACATACACTGGTCAATATAATTACTTTTCTTCTACATTTGTCTAGGACTTAATCGTCGAATTTCAAACTTAACTTTTTTAACAATACATCCATGGATGACGCCAGTCTTATCAACAAATTGCAGTCTAGTTAACAAGTATCCTGCATAATTTTCAAGAATCAGACATGTTAAAACTAATATTTCAACCTACCAAACTTTTTCAAATGGCCAAGAAAGATCTCAACAACATTCCATATTGTTCTCCTATCACCAGTGCGGTTTTGATATGCGCAGCGCCCCTTCCTTGTAGTTCTTCTCGCTCGTGTCCGCAAATCTGGGTGAAGATATCATCCGTAATTAACTTTCCCTTCCATTCACTCCTGATCGTTGTCAATAGACCCTTCCGTCGGCCTATATCACTCTCCTCGAGTCAGGGATCCCTAATTTCGGAAGACATGGGTTGGCCCGAAACCCACACCACTCCACTGAAATCCATATAATGTCCCTCGGGAGTTCTATAAGTAGATTCTGTCTAAAATTCGATGCTTACTACCTAGGGGTCGCATAGCCCCAAGGGACAAAGCCAGGCATCACAACTGTGTCGAGTGCTTCGGGCTTTTATAAGGGCAATAGGGAAATTCTAATTCTTCGTTTCTTGACCACGTTTTGATAACCTGTCTGCTTTAATAACGCCCCTATAATCTTGTTGGGGGTGCGGGTTTGGGCAAGCTCCTCGAAATATATCGCTGAACGTTTTGGTCTCTCTTACAATTGATGGTGTACTGTCCCACTTCAATTTCTGAAATAGATCATCTAGCAGATTATACACCTGGACTGTGCCCCTGTCTTGAAGACTTATGCTTGGAACCAAGAGGTGATTTCGCACTCGTTTCATTCTTCCCACCCCTGAAGGGAATCGTGCGGAGCTTTCCCAGAGTCGCATAATCCTTCAACCGTATTTCCTATAATATCATTAGAAAACATTCACATCTTTTCGGGGCTCGGAATATCCCTACTTCGTATGACTGATTTGAGTATTTTGGGACAATGCATATACTGAAGTATCGATTCTTGGTCATAGGAGTCGACATATGGTCCACTTTTATCGTGAAAAAGTCTCTGTCAAGTATTCAATTTGTGTTAGCTAGCTACTCCAAAGCATAGGCTTCATTCGAAGGCGAAGGTCGTCAAAACAATGGAGCTCTTGTACTGCTGGGAATTAGGATACATAGCCGATAAAGGAAAACACCACTAACAAAAGGCAAGAGATAAAAAAGAAAAACAGAAAAAAGGAAAGCAGAGAAAACACAAAAAGCATGGTAATGAAGGTTTCTTGTTGTCAAAATAAAGAGCAAAGAATCACCTATTCGTACCTACCGCCGGGAACTATTGCTCAATTGAGCAAATGGCACAGTGCTTTCAGCTTTAGACTGAGAGTTACCGGAAGGTAAAGGGAGGAAAGGGTTTGGCTGACTTGAGGCCTTATTTGAACTACCAAATGAAGCCGCAACTGTGTTGGGAGCTGTAGTCGAACCAAATGCCGATGATCCAAATGGACTAGATGTGGCTCCTCCTTGGAATGAGGAGCCGGAACTAGAGAAGGAGCCGAAACCAGAGCCAGAGCCATAGTTAGAGCCAAATCTGCCGCCACGAGGCTCAGGAAAAATGCTTTGTGTCCCACCAATCACGGGTTGCGGGCCTTGCAGGTTACCAAAAGAGTTTCTCATAGTACCGGTACTCTTGGTCGTGGTAGACCCGGCCATAGGGGATGGAGTTCCCGACGGCCCTGGCGCAAAAGGGTTGGGGCCCGGGCTAGTATGAGTAGGCTGAGAAGCCCACACTGAGCTTGTGGCGCTAGGAGTGATGGTTTTGCGGGCTGGTTTAGATCAGCTCATATTTCCTTCAGTGAAATAGAACGACTTACACGATTTGGTCTGAGTGGTTGGGTTGACAACAGCGGGCTTTGCGGTGACCTTCCGGATATTGAATTTGCTCAATGTGCGCGAACCAGCTTGTAGCTTCGCCAATTCCCGGGTTAGACGATCTCGCTCATCCACGATATAAGAAGGCTCGGCGGCAATGTCCTGAACCTGTTCGTCTTCCATGTTGTTGATTGTCTGGCTGGTAAGAATGCTACTCAGAGGACCAAGCAGACAATTTTCAATTCCAAGCGTGGCGACATTATCAATGAAAGTAATGAGTGCAGTCTGTTACTATTAGCACTCTCTCGATTCGGTTTATGATTGAATGATAGTTTGATGCGGACTCACGTCATAATATGCTTGCATCTGATCAACAATGTCTGCTGCTGCAAACTGATTGCTTGTCGAATCCAGCTGGCTATTGGCTTCACGAAGCCGCTGAATGGTAGTGGACTCATCTCCGGAATGAGATCCTAGTTTCAAGGCCTGTTCCAACCTATCGATTTGGCGATCACTCCTGGCTTTCTGGATTTTCGTGAGAAAGCTTTTGCCTAAAGGCAATGGATGTCCTCGTTTATTGTATGCGGTAAGCTCATCTAGCTTTGCCAGTAGATGATCTTTCATTTTCTCCAGCTCAGGGTCAAGAATATTACCCAGTATGAGGTTGTAGGTGTGGTCATTGGCGAGATGTTGCAAGAGAAGGCTGATAAAATCTCTAACAGAATCCCAAGACTTTGTCAGATGTTCTCGAGCAATTTCTTCCCATGGCTTGGATTGCTCTCGAAACAGCTTTCCTACCAAAAGTTGATTGGCACTTCCTGGAAGCTCAATTCCTCGGTTTTGGCGCGCTTGTATGCTGACTTCATGTTCAATATCGGATCTGCGCCTGATGTCCGGTGCTCTGATATGCGTGTAGGGATTTCCAATCACAGGAACCATACTAGCATTAAACGGGCCAATTAATTGGCCGCACCCGATAGTGTTCATGGCATCAGCAAAATATTCGTTTAGTTCACGAATGACGGCACGCAGACGCCGAGGATCTTGATCGAAAGGCCCTATCTTGTTATCTAATCCGCCAAAGAAATCATCTGTGTACATGCCATCTAATGCTTGGGCGGTGATACGCTCGAAGTTGCTGCTGATGTTGAGCAGAAATCCCTTCTGTTGCTGGAGAGTACCTCGGGGCGGTCCTAGTTTACTCAGTCTGGATTGTCGATCGAGGACCTTTTCGTGGATATCAACGATGAGACCTGGGAGATTGCGTTGAATATGTTTTAATAGGATAGAACTTAGTCGACGTCGAAAATTGTCAATTCCCATGTATTCCGCCGGAACAGAGCCCCAGTTTCCTTGGGAAAAGAATTCCTTCTCTTTCCTATCTCTTTCGTCGTCCGACGCTTTTCGAGTTTCAAAGGACCTATTTCGTAACGCATGCCACCCGAGCTTTAACGGAACTTTCTCATTCTTGAGAATCTGCAGCCAAGACGCTTCTTCATCGGAATGAGCTTCAAGTATATCAGGCTGTGTGATGATTCCGATAGTACGCTCTCGTGAGCCATCGAATTTCTCTGCCATATTCAAAACTCGCTGATTGTGGTAGTCATTCTTTGCCGAAACTACAGCCAGAATGATGCTGCGCTTGTTTTCCATGTAGTGTTCGGTGATATTATGAACAATGTCAATCCCTTGCTCATCCTGGGATGTGCTGTGGGACGTGTAGAGACCAGGGAGATCAACGAGTGTCAATTCTGGCTTGTCGGGTCCCGATATTTCAACTTTAAGAATGTCGTCGCTGAATCCATCGCCAGTGATCCCCATGCATTCTTTGGCTTTCTCAATCAGAGACTCTAGCTGATTACCGTTGGTGACCTCAGCCGGTTTAAATGCTTCAATCTTCTGGCGCTCTCCTTTGCTCGTTCGAGATGAGCCAGGTTCGATGGACACTTTGAACCGGGGTGTTGGATGACGACGCAGAATAACTTCCGTCGGGAATCGAGTGCAGACATTACTCTTCATTGGAAAACGCACTCGAGAAACGGCCTCCAGAACAGAGCTTTTACCGCTGGATTGGTTTCCACAAACAATGAGCTGCGGCAACCCGACAATTCCGCCGACTCCGATGGTGCGAAGATCGTCGATCTTATCAAGAAGAGGACCTTGCTCCGTCTGCAGTTGATGGAGGGCGGTATCTACCTCGGTTGAGCTAGACATGGTGATGTTGATATCTTGATCAGACAACTTGGGGATAATTTCAAATGATTGCCACAAAGAGAGTAGAAATCAGTCAAGAGGGATTATATTTCGAACTCCCAGAATTTGGGGGCCGCGTCCACGTCTTGCGGCGCAGTCACTTTGCATTGCTTCAAATGCATCTAAGATGTTTAGCTCATTGAATCCCTGCTTGGCCCCATTTTGCTTGTATCATAGAGGGCCGAACGCCAATCAAATGGTAGTCGGGGAAATTAGATGTAACAAAAGTCGGAAAGACAAATCCAGTCAATGATCTGGGGTTAAAATAATCCAAAAAAAAAGCAGGCCCGGCTACAATTCAGAGTAGAAATATAGAGGTTCGAGGGTCGAGGTTCATGGGTGTCGTCAAGACAAGAGGTCACCACACCTGTTTCAGAATGGAGGCGAGGCTCTATCTCATTCTATTCTATCATGACGTACTACAGCAAGACAAAAAGCCCGAACAGGCTAGCAACAATAAAAAAATGCCAAAAATGCCAGAATTGATTTGATATCCAACTCCGGTAATGCGTTGATGCTGTGCAAACACGAAAGACGAAGCGTGGCTAATTCCAACTTGAGGACCGACAAAACTCCATACACGCCGCCAACAATGCTCAAATCACACGCGCTCCTCGCGTGATAGGGAAAACAAAAATCGCAATACAAGAATGACAAAGAATATAGCCTAATTTTTGATCGCCTTCCTCCGCAATACACCAAGTTTCTCCAGCCTGTCCCAAGCTTTGTTCATATCAGAGCACTCATCGCCCAATGCGGGCCGAAGGGCTAGCCCGTCGAGGGTGTGGAGGGAGCCACTTGTGCCAGCGTAGAGCAAAAGCTCTAGCACTCTTCGGCGCAGGCGCGTGGCTTGATCGAGATGCCTTGAGTACTTCCCATCCGCGTGCGGATCAGCGAGCGGGAGTGTGTATGGGTCGTCGACTTCGATATCTCTTTCTGTCTTCGGCTCATCTCCCATGGTGGCACGATGAGAGATCTGATCATCGTTTCCGAGTTCAGCTAGAGCATCGGAAAGGTCCCGATGGGTTCCTTGGTGTCGGACGACTGCTTGTTCTTGGGACTTCAGTTTCTTGCGATCGGGATTACCACTCCCAGTCACTGTTGGGGGGTAAAATCCAATAGTCAATGGGTTCCCACGGAGATCAAGCTTGCGTAAGGAACATGCGGTTCCTTTTCCGGTTTTTCCTAGTAGACTAAGGATTTGACAGACCCTTCTCATCCTTGAGAGACGGTTGCCAACGATCATCAGTCTAGCAAGACAGTTCATTCCAACCAGTGGCTCAACATCATCAACCGAGTTGAAATTCAAGTTCAGGACCTTGAGATTCGGGAAGCTCAAAGCAAAGTCACTTGGGAGACTTTTCAATGTGCACGCAGCTAGATCAAGAAGTTGAAGTCGTAGTAGCGGAGCCGAAGGGCAGACACTT
Source organism: Penicillium palitans (assembly GCA_019190355.1). Taxonomy (NCBI): domain Eukaryota; kingdom Fungi; phylum Ascomycota; class Eurotiomycetes; order Eurotiales; family Aspergillaceae; genus Penicillium; species Penicillium palitans. The sequence goes on along the minus strand of JAHAQQ010000043.1, from coordinate 109,759 downwards.
TGGTGGGAAAGCTTGTTCGAGGACAAAAAGACTTTACGAACATCCTTGACAAGACCTAAATCAATATCCAGGCTGTGTTCAAGGTCCTTTTCTTTTGAGGGTGTCTGCTCTCGGAGAGACAGTACCTCGAGATTGTGACAATTCTCAAGGCCAATAACGGTAGAAAGGTGGTTTTGATCGAGGTAGAGAAGGCTGACAGAAGGGAAAGCTCGTGCATCTAAAGCCTCCAATTTATTTTCAGAGAGTTTCAGGGCGCGAAGACTGATAAGGGATGTAGAGGAGTCAAAGCGGCTAATCTGGTTGGCGCTAAGATCGAGAGTGGCAAGTGACGGAAGCCATTCGACATTCCGAACTGATGTGAGACAGTTGTGGCTCAAATCAAGATCACGAAGGCGTGTCAACTCGGATCCTTCAAAGTCCACTGCAGTGATGGAGTTGTTGCTCAGCTTCAGGCTTAGCAAGCCATTCAGATCAAGAATCCCATCGATATTACGGATCTGATTGTCATTCGCCTTCAATTCCCTGAGATGAATCAGACTCGCGAAGCCATCCAACGTCTCAATATCGTTTCCTGAAACGTCCAAATACTGCAGATTGACCATGTGACTCCAGGGAGTCAGGTTAGAGAGGCAGTTTCTAGGGATCTTGAGGGTTCTGAGGGTTGAGGGAATGCCACTCAATTGACCAATATCATTATCAGAAACATCCAACTCCTCTAGTCGGGGACAGAATTCGTTTAGCTTGTGCAGAGTAATCAATCCCTTCTGGCGCAGGACAAGGCGGCGCACGTGTTCCCAATAAGGCTCATATGGTTCCACGTCTGTGATATGCTTGATCAAATCTTCAGTTGCAAGTGCGAACGTCCCGTGCACTTGTCGCAAAGAGGAGGGGTTTGTACGTTGAGCCACATAGCTCATTTCAAGCTTCAGCGGTTTGTCGCCTTGGTTGACGGTGAAGTCCGGAAGTGGACTGAGGTGGAAGCTGTAGCTCGTGTCGGGCCCGGCGCTCTGGAGAGGTATCAAAGAATGCTCTGCCTCGGTTCTGGCGGGCGTTTCTTGGACATGCAGGGAATCATTCCTGCGGACGAGGCTTTGGTCATCAACAGTCTCCTCATTCCTCTCCTCAATCCTCGAGATAGGACGTCGAATGAACGGCTGCCCGCCGACTGAAGTTTGGCGCCCTGTGGGAGGAACGGATGACCGTATTTGGCCATTGTCGTGGTCTGCTGGAGCTGTATCTTCGTCTGGCACAATCCCATGGTAGGTATGGTTCACGCTCGGGTCAGGTTGGGCGTCATCGGGCTCGCCGCGAGAAGAGGGGCGTGAAACAAGAGACGATGAGAGAGTCAGTGTCGCGACGCGTGCTTGTTTTCCGGGAGATCGGGGGGTCTTCGAAGATAACGGCTCCTCACGCTGGGCTTCAGGTTTTCCTTGCTCGGAGATTTGCCTTTCTGCAGCCTCGTCCGTGCCCCATGATGTAGCTCTTGTCCCAGTGTTAGGAACACTAGCCGTAAAGCGAGTGAATCTTGATTGGACCGAGCTTGTACCGAGGGATGGTTCTCCGTCCCTCGTGTGTGGCCGAACATCAGGTTTCTTCGGGGATGTGTTCGCAGCCAAAGGACTGCGGGCCTTAATTTTCTCTCGATCAGCGGGGGCGTCGCTCTTTGTAGGAGAACTGAGGCCATGGACTCTCATCATCTCCTGGAGCTCGTCTACACTGAGATCCGGAATGTCTCTGAATGGGTCATCAGCCTCCTCGGCTGGTTCAGAGATTGGTGCCTGTGGTTCTTCCACGTCATCTTTCACCCATTGATTCTTCGAACGGTCATACTTGAAGCCATTGACCTCATTTGGGATCAGGTGGGCTACAAGGTCAGAGGCCAGCATACCCTTGACTTGGGAGCTTTGCGAAGAGCCGGTGGGCACGGAGGTGACGCTAAACCCAGACATTTGTGTGTTGATAGTCATCAGATCCTGGGCAATGTTTTCGGCCGTGTCATCAGTCATGCCACTAGTCTTCCGTTTCCTCGGTCCATGGATTCGGATATTCTGCGAGTTGGATTCACCGAGCTCAGTTTGGCCCTCGTCCTGACCATGACGAGCATGCAGGGACATTTCCCGGTCATTCGGATCATCTTGCTCCTGGTATTTTTTCAGGTGACTCAAGATCAGTGGATTCAACTCCTTCACCTCTCTTAATTTGCGAAGATCAGTTCCGTCACGGCTCGGGGGCCGAGAAAAGGCTTCCCGGGTGGATTCATCGTCGTCGCTGAACTCGTCGCCTTCACTTTCCACATCAGACTCATGTACACTTGTCAATCCAGCCGCACCTCGTCCCTTGGATCTGATCAGATCCATGATCTTAGTCGCCTCGTTTAAATAATCCTGAGTCGTGATAGATCCTTTTCGTGATGTATCGCTGGTCCCAGTAATCTTCACTAGTGGAACGTCGCCATCAAGGGAGAAAGAATCAGAATAATCGTTATTTTCGAAGTTAGATTCGGAGAAATCTCTATGTGGTGCAACATGGCTTTCCCCGTCGGTTCGTATTTGGCTTGGTGTGGGTGTTCGAGGTCGCTGCCTCGATTGAGAAAGGCCTGGCGGAGCAAGATAGTCACTATTTTCGAGTTGTACACCATGTTGCATAAGGCTTCGTTGTAACAGTGACATGCTGTCACCATACTTCTGAGGCGAACCGCCATTGGCACTGTGATAGGGATCGGCGCTATTGTTTCTCATGATTGTTCGGCGCCGTTTGGGAGTGGGGTCCATGCCGGGGGCCCGGGGTACTCGCTTCACATCAGGGGCCATATTTTCCTTGTTGTTTCCACGAGTCCCGTGCCGCACATCATCAAAGAAATCCTGGCGCATCCACGCAGATGGTTTCCTGGTGAATCCCGAGCTCGCAGATCTGCTGTAATGATATAACCCCTGCTGTGAGGGGCCACGGAGATATTGTTGCCGAGTTGACGATCGCTTTCGTGAAGACGGGCGGGAGCCAAACCCTCCGGCCTCATCATACACCAATTTGTGCTCGTAAGGGCTGGTATCTGAGAAATCGAATTTGTCCAACTCGCCACCCCCGAATTGACTGATCCGATGTACAGCATTATGGGATCCAAGACGTTCGTTTCGCCTAGGGGAGATCTCCTGTAATGGTTCATGTCTCGCATTTAAAAAGCTGCGGTTTTCGCCTTTTCTTCGCGCTTCTTCGGAGGGCGAAGGGGGTTCCTCCCCTTCTGAAGTGTCGCTGAAATTGTCTTCAAACTGGCTCATGCGCCGGAGAAGTCTGTTATTAGTAAAGGTGTCATGGTCACCGAATAGCTTCAATGGACTTCCAGATGACGGCATCTTGGCCTCATTCTCTGCTCCAGCCGTGGATGGCCGAACATGAGACGAGGAAGGACGCGGTAGACCAGGTGACGCGGTCTTGTGAGGGGGGTTGAACAAGGGGGAACTTCGGATTTTAGAGTTGGCGAGGGTTGTGGGGGACAAACGGTGCGAGGGAAAGGGCGAAGGGGAGAATCGCCGAGGGAAGGAGCGGTTTCCTCGCCGACTGTTGAAGTCCACCGTCCCCATAGACAGATCCTGAGGTAGAGAATGACTTGTCACGTCCAGCAAACTATCATCTCGTGGAGACCCATCCGCGTGAGGTTCACTGTGATTGTAGAAGAGGAAGCTATCACTTGCGGGGGAGTCCGAGCGACTATCATTTTTGATCGACAGGCTTTCCAACTTGTTGGTGACCTGCTTCAGCGCAGACTTAATGACTTCTGAAGTCCCATTGCCATCAACAGTGTTGTTGCGGGAGAAGGTTATGGGTGTGATCCCCTCGTTGCGCAGATCCTCCAGCCCACTGGCTGTCCGGAGCTGTGTATTCCCCGCTTGTGAGAACCCTTCCTGGTCCCAATCCACATCCAGGCGCCCATTATTCTCCCAGTGAGCGCGATTGACGGTTCCTTCCGGTGACCGGTCGCTTGTATTCCTTTCATCCTCATTTACGACGCGTGCGTCATCCTCCCCGCCGTTGTTCTCGTCTCCATCCTGTCGCGAAGGTGTGTCGGCAAAATCCCACAGATGGTCGTCCTGCTTCGTAAACGGGGTGGAGCCTGCTTGCGCCGTTGCAGCACCAGGTGTAGGCGGCTTAAACACGCTTTCGAGTCCCATCGGCGCGAACAGGTCCCGTTGTTCGCCGGCGGCGATTTCCCCGCGCACTAGTCGCCTGCGCCATTCTGGCGTACCCTCTTTTATGTCCTTGTCCTTCTTCGATTTGATCTGAACGGTACCGTCGAATTCGGATTGTGTGGAGGTTTTGGAGACGTTTGAGACCGATCGTAGAGGGGAGCGCGTATCCATTGAGGGCTGCCTGCGAGCCGCACCCGGGGTGGGCTTGGGGCTGACCTTTGGACTTTTGGTGTAGGTCTTTGGGTTTGTCTTGGGAGTACTGGATTTCAAACTACCCGGGGCAGGCGATCGTGGTTTGCGTGTTTTGGGTGTTCGGGGAGTCTTTGGCGTTGGAGGTTCTCTTCTATGGAAATGACATGGCCGGGTCACCTTATCCTTTTTGTTGCTTCCCGGGGATTGTTGTTCTAAGGAACGGCGGGCAGGCACAGGAATGCGACTGGGGGTTCCCTGCTGACTGGTTTTAGGCGATTCTGGTAGAACCGGTAGAATAGGTGCTGGACTGCTGGGCGAAGCTGGAGATGGCCAGTCGTCTGACAGACTATCCAACCATGGTTGGTTACTCATTTTCAACCTTTGTTATGATGCCGGTACGCGTTCCGGGTCCAAACAAAACAAGTTCACATCCACATCAACATGAAAAGGCATAGATCGGGAGCTAATTAAAAGATAATAAGAAGAACGGTGGGTAGAACAGTGCGGAGATGCGGTGTCCAGTGTATCTCCACTTAGCCTGGGAAAGCTCCAGGGCCAGGGCTCCCTTGTTTATTATCTTGTTTTTTGTTTACCTTTTTTTTGGGCTTCCGTCCAGATCAAGATTCTAATTTAGTACTATAGAATATAATATCATATCGAGCTATTTAAGATCTATCAATTCTATATTTCACCCTAGTTTCCACTATTTTGTTTTGTTTGGGTTTTTTCTTATTTTTTATTCTGGGGAAACAAATAGGATAAAATGTCTCTGAAACCCCCAGATTCAAGCCAAACTATTGAGTCCCTTTGAGGCCTAATATGTTGATTAGTCCCACTTAGTTCTCTTTGGTTGTTTCTTTAATATCATAAACAAGTACTCATTAGATTGACCCTGAGGTCATGTTACCTAGGTAGATGTCAAAATATTTGGAGGGGATGCTTGAACATTGTAGATCGGTAGAAAATATTTTCAGTGCCGTAAGTGTTGGTCCCACTTATATATATCTGCAAGGCTTGATCGTCAACTACCAAAACAACCAAAATAGATGGACCCTCCAAAATTCTATGTTGGGTCGATTATTGATACTTACATATTGGAATACGCGCAAGGGTTCAGATGATTCTTCGTTGCACAGAAATAAATAATTGAAATACTGTGTGGGAACCCAAATATGTATTGTTCGTGTCTTAACGCCTAGGATATTGTCTCCCTCAAGAATGAATGTTACAGTATAAAATATGAAATGCACATGGTTTTAAATAATCAGTCTCTCGAATGAGTATTTGCCAGCCGCCTTGCGGCGCAAGTAACCAATCTCACGGCTGCTGCGGTTCTTGACCTCACCCGTCGACTTTTTGGTCTTGGTGCGGGACACGTCAGTGGAAGCAGCCTTGAGTGACAGGGGTAGCATCTTGCCACCAGCATCGCCATCGTAGCCATCCTCTCCCTCACCGGGACGAGTGAAGACCATCAAGTCGGCGCCATTGAGTTTCTCGTAGCGGACTAGGTGGGACGGACCGGACGCCTCGGCATCCATCTTGGCCAGGGCATCCTCAGAGGTAGTAGCGGGGGTGTCAACTTGGTCCGCAAAGCGGAGGTACTCGCACAAAACGCCCTTGAGATAAGTAGCCTCTTCCACTCCTGCAAGCGCGGCGGAGACTTCGGACTTCATGTCTGCAATCAATTCCATCTCGCGACTAGCAGCGGCAGTGACCGAGTCTGAGTCTTCAAAGTCACCCGCGGCTGGGATGGCCGAGATCCAACCGGAGGGACCCACAGCATCCACAGAGGCAGTGATGAGATCAATGATAACATTGAGAGAAAGGGCGGGAGTAATTTGGTCAAGAGTAATAGGGGTGGGGGGGTTTTCAGTGAACCGAGAAGTGTAACCTCCGGTAGCGAGGGAAAGGCGGAGATGGTGAACCATAGAAATGAGCTCTGTCCGGGAGAGATTGGAGCGAAGGGAATGAACGACGACTGACGCGGGCTGCGAGTGAATCTTTTGGAGGGAGGTGTTCAGGCCAGCGAAGATATCCTTCAGGGTCGCCGTTTCGGCTCCCAGCTGTTTTGAAAGTTCCTGGGTGGGAGTGGCAAGATCACCATTTGTGATGGCGCGAGCTGTCTCCTCAAGAGTTCCAGAGTGGGAACGTGCCTGGTTCAAGAAGGCCTTGAGGGCGTAGGCCAACTCATCGGAGGAAATCAGAGTGGGACCCTCAAGCACTTGGTTGACCTGCTTCAATGAGGGATCTGAATCGAGTAAGGCCTGAATGAATGACCCGGTGGGGAATGGCTGCAAGATGCGTGGCTTGCTTGCACGACGGAGCGCAATCTCAACGTTGTCGAGCGACAGATGTCCCAAGCGAATGAGCCAATCGCAAGTAGTCGGGGGCCACATGGCAACACGGAGTTGAGATGTAGGGGATGCCGACACGGTATCATTTGTGGCAGAGTCTTCTACAGCGAATATTTTTGAAAGCAAGAAGAGAGTTGCTTCGGGGTTAACATACTGCCCGCGGACCGGGAGCGTGGTAGAGGCATCGGAAGTGCTGAAGTATGTCAGAACAGCATTATCGAACAAGTCAATGTTCTTCGTCTTGGTCGCCGTCTCCACTGTTTTTGTGAGTTGGGTCCATTTCTCAACTTGCTCCGGTGATGTGAGCCGAAGGGAGGCCATGTTGTCAGATCGGTGCTTCTTCGATGCGATATCCCACTGTGCACCGGATGAACCAATACCTCTGCCAATGGCATCAATGAGCAGGCTATCTCTGGTCCGCTTCAGTGAAGAGCTCGGAGCACTAGGGAGAGAGCTCAAGTCAAAGGCAATAAGAGTGTTGCCCTTGGTTGCGACAGCAATGCCAAGTTTGGCGAAGTAGCTGATGAAGTTTGTGGGAGTCTCTAGGGTTGACCCAGTGCTTGACAAAAGATCACCAGCGGGAATACTGCGCTGTACAGAATGGTATTGGGTATCATAGACCGCCACTAGAGATTGTTGTGCTCCAATCACGGATTGGGGAGAAATGCGCATGACCGAGGAGAATTCCTCATCATCAAGGACGAATTGCGATGTAACACAGGGAGAGTACTGAGAGAGGTCAACATTGATGAAACCCCTCTCGAAAGAAAGATTCAACCCTGCCGAGCCAGAATGGAAGCTCCATTGCATGGCATTGCCATCGGTGGTTTCCAGGCCGCTCACATCCGGGATGTGGAAAGTTTGTAGATGGCGAAGGCGCTGACTTTCGTCCAACCGCGACTCTGACTTCGCATGCGCGGGGACCGAGAACATCTGCACAATGATGTCCTTGAGGGAGACTTGATCGGTGTTCTTGGGTTGGGATACCAGAAGCAATATAGATGGCTCGTTGGTTCCTGAGGTTGCCAGATCGCCCAGCGCCAGTAAAGCCAAATCCTGTCGTCTTTTGAACAAAGCCTTCTTCGCATCATCGAATTCAACCAAAAAGCTGGACTGGACATTGTGAGTAGAGCAAACCTTTGCAATCTCACTGTGCTGAATACTCCATCGTTGGGTCTTCAGATCCGACGACAGCCTGCGCACACGACCATCCTCGTGGACTGCCAGGATATCGAATGGGTCCGTCTCTCCTTCGGCATCGGTACTAGAGGGTACAATTCCCACAAAAGTCGTGGGGCTGGTCGAGTCGGTCACGGTGGTAGTGGAAGAAGAAATGACCGGAGCACTTGAGCCGCTGCTGCCGATCTCCTCCACAAAGCACTTGATTTGATGTTCCGGCTTAGTGACAGCAGTATAAGTTTGTCTTCGGACTGTCGATTTTTTCGACAACTTCCGGCGAACTGAGCATGGGCGGCAAGAGAAAGTAGATTGCGGTGGGACGGCGTAGGAAGTCACGAGCTTAGGTGTTTGAACCTGGTGAAGATTAGAGTCAGATGCAGCCGAAAGAACAAGAAATAATTAGAAAACATACATTGTAAATATTCACAGCCTCGCCATCCACAGCAACTGCGACTTCATAGCGCTTGCGTTTTTTCGCATCGGCGAGACTGAAGACATCGCCGATACGGGTTTTGCCAGTAGAAGCGTGAAGGGGGCGAGGCAATTGCGCCAGCACAGATGGGGACTGTAAATCCATGACGAAATGAATACCAGGAATCAAAAATGGCTTGAGTTCCTGTCCCTTCAAAGCGTGTGATCTTTTTGATGCAGACCCATCCAATTTGGAAATCTGAAAAATTTTCGGGATTACATCGGGCCGGCGTATCCACCCCTAGGCCATATCAGGGCTAGCGTTGGTCTGTGAAGCAGTCAGCCTGACATAAGCCATTAACGCGCCTTTCGCGTCGGACGTGTTTGAAGCTATGGGGATCGACCTTCAATTGATTCTTACTTCATGCAATCGCTCCCTACTTACCACCAATATCCTGTCATTTCAATGCTATATCTGAGATACTGTTTGCTCCCTGGTCTCTCCTCAGGGATCAACTGATTGTTCATCACATGAGCATCGTATCAAATCTACCGATGGCTATGGGAACTGACGAACAGCAAGTCATACATCCCTTCTTCCGACAAGGTCAGAATGTGTCCCATAGCCGCAGGTGAATCTGAGCTTACAATGTCTAGAATTTGGTGTCTCGGTCAAATCTACACCCTCAAACGAGCCAATCTCTCCCGCGAATACCCACGTACATGAGCTTCGACCGCTAAGCAGCCAAAGCTCTACGCATGAGCAGGGGCTACAGGCCCCGGAGAATCACGATCCAAATGTCCCCAAAATAAACAGGGAGAGTTCTGTGGATCTCGACGAAGACTTGAATGAGGATCGGAGGAAGAGGCGAAGGACGGACAAAGCCCAAACCATCGAACCCACTACTACTTCCAGTATTGGTTTCTCAGAATGGCTCGGCCCTAGCGTGACCAACAGTATGCTTTCGTCAACTGATCATCCTCTCGAGATTGAAAGTAATTTGTCTCTACCTCACGCCGAGGCTCCGCTGGCGGAGACCCAACTTCCTGCAGATGAAACCCGGCCATTGACACCTGCCGAGAACGAGAAACCAGAGGGTCCAGTTGGAAGAACCTCTGCAAGACAAAAAACTCTCAGACTAAATTCGAAGGGAGGGTTCCTGTCGTCACCCGCTTCCAGTCCTCCCCGAGAGACAAAAAAGAAAACGACAGGGAAACGGGGAAGGCCTCGGAAGGCTCAGAGCAAGGTGGTGACGATCAGGTATAGCATCGACAAAGAAAAGAATATCGGGAAGTCGATCGACGATATCCTAGATGGCCGAGCGGTTCAAAACCCCCCTGCCACTGTACCCTCTGTTCAGCCGCGCAAGGCGAAAAGCCAACCTCGAAAGCCCACACATCCATTCTTCAGCAAGAAATCAGCACAGAAACCCGGGCCTACGAGTTTGAATGGATCCCAATCGGACAATCCAGATATCAGCGCGAGCGTGCTCCCAAGCCAAACCACAGCTGTGGCCCCGGACAAGAAGCGGATAGTAGCAGCTTCAGGCAGTTCGTTTGCTAGCTTCCCCCGTCGTGTCTCTAAGTTCGCCGAACTCCTTGATCCCCTTTGGCCACCGCGAGATCTTGTGCATGTCAGAGACGTTCACCCACCCCCAGATGTTAATGATCGTGCCTGGCATACTACCCAGGACCGAAAAAAGTCCAAGGTCGCAGCTATCTCAGTTAGAGACGACGAAAATGTCCTTCTGGCTGGAACAGCTGAAGCAAGGAAGATCGCCCGCCTGTCCAAGCAGGACTACGATGCTTTGGCTATTCTTCGGCATCCTGTGCGACATGTTGCTAGCAGTCAGGTCTTGCATACAGCAATGGAAAGACAGATGTCGTGGTCCTCACCAAACCGCCAATTTCCTTGGAATTCTTCTAGTCCGCCACTTGCCAGACTTCGATCGGCCCTACTTACATCAGTTTCAGCTTTCGATTGTGCAACCTACGAACCGCATCTTTGGACACACAAGTACGCCCCCCAGTCAGCCGAAGACGTCCTGCAGCTTGGCCGTGAGCCACAGATGCTTCGAGACTGGCTACGGCACCTCAAGATCACAGCAGTGGACACCGGAAAATCATCGAAGGAGAATGCGAAATCGAAATCAAAGCGAGAGAAAAAAGCGAAAAAGCGCCAGAAAGCTGACAAACTCGATGGCTTCGTTGTGTCAAGCGAAGAGGAGGCTTCGGAGATGGACAATCTCTCTGGCTCAGATGACGAGTTAGCGGGCGGCGTGACCACAACGCCCCAACGGACAGTCGTTAGGTCGGGTGACATAGCATCTGGTTTACATGGAGCAGAAAGAAAGATCCCGATGACCAATGTGATTCTTCTTAGCGGCCCGGCTGGCTCCGGCAAAACCGCCTCTGTCTATGCCGTTGCAAAGGAGCTTGATTTCGAGGTCTTCGAGATAAACGCTGGAAGCCGACGAAGTGCTCGAGATATGCTGGAGCGAGTCGGAGATATGACGCAAAATCATCTTGTTCATCTCCTCAACGAATCCGAGAATGCAACACACAACGACAAGGATGCTGCTAAGCAAAACAAGCTGAAGAGCTTTTTCACAGGCGCACCTTCGAAAGCTAGCAATCCAGTCTCCCAGTCTGGCGAACCTAGCCCTAAGCCTGAAACTGCGCCCAAACGCCCCCGGGAGCAAAAACAGTCTTTGATCCTGCTCGAAGAAGCCGACATCCTTTTCGATGAAGATCGGCAATTTTGGACTGGTGTCTTGACTCTTATCAGTCAATCTAAACGACCGATCGTCATCACCTGTAACGATGAGAGTTTAATCCCTACTCAGGATATGTCTCTTCATGCCATATTGCGATACCACAAGCCTGCTCATGACTTTAGCATCGATTACCTGCTTTTGGTTGCCGCCAACGAGGGGCATATGTTAAAGCGAGAAGCCGTCACCAGACTTTATCAAGGATCCGGAATGGATCTTCGGAAGTCATTGATGGATTTGAACTTCTGGTGCCAGATGGGTGTTGGTAGCGAGAAAGCAGGCTTGGATTGGCTGCTTCCTAGTTGGCCACCTGGGTCAAACGTGGATCATGATGGGGATCGACTTCGAGTTTTGAGCCTCAATACCTACGAGCGATATATGGGTTGGTTCAATCGTGATATGATTGTGACCCAAGGCTCATTGGACGAAGAGACGGAAATCATCCGCAACAGCTTCCATTCGTGGGGTCTCGGCCTGCAAGATTCCGAAGACATGGCTGGGAAGAATCAAATTGAACTTCTGTCTCCTGATCAACTTCAGTCTACTCCCAAGCCAACGCAACTTGACATGCTGTGCCGGGAAGCGGATTACTATGACATGAGGAGTTCTCTCGACATCCTTTGCTCCAATATCTCCTTGGACGCGAGCAACGTGAGTGTCATTGATACGTCTACCAAAACACCAGCTAATAATTGAACAGGATGCAATTGATATATCCGCCCCACCCCCGCCAGAAGGCTTCAAATCCAACTATCTTGACAATTACCCACTGCTGCATACAGAACTGCGAACAGAGTATTCATCACTCAGTGAAAATGTCAGCGCTACCTTTGATGCGTTGATAAGCAGAACTTTCCGCCCCGCGGCCGCCCAGGACTTGGAATCTTTATATGCCAACCGGGCCTTGAGCAAAGCCATTGTCTCTGTAGTGCCTCCGCAAACTCCTCCAACCACGCTTCCTCAATTCCAGCGCATCTTTGAACCCATCATGCGTGCCAACTACTCAAACCCTACACCAACTGCCCGCCACGCCCCTTCATTCGAGAATGGACTCGCACCGATCACGGAAGATTTGGCTCCGTACATCCGCAGTATCATGGTCTTTGATGGCCGTCTCCAGCAATACCGCGAGAGGCTGTTTGCGCTCACAGCGCAGGAACATGGGCGCGGCGAGAAGCGTTCACGCACGACACGTGCTAGTCGTGCGGCCCTTGAAGGAGGTGACAAAGCCTCAACACGCAAGGAGAGGTGGTTCGCTCTAGACACGCCTTACTACAAAGTGCAAGGCACCGCAGGGCCCGAGTGGCAGCATGTCTTGTTCCAGATGGGGTATTTCCATGTCCAACCTATGCTCGAGCCATCCCCCGAGTGCAGCGACCATGTCTTAGGTGACCGAGTCATGGAGACTGCCGAGTGATTGGTCTCGTGTCTCGTGTCTCGTGCACGATCCAATGTATTATTTATGAAAACGATCTCAATGATATATCAGAATCTACGCCTGTAGTATCTATTATTTACTATCTATACCAGTCTTCGTCTTTCGAATAAAGACATTTGTGTCTATAGTTCGTATCTACCATGGATATTGCGCACAAGGTGGAAAACATCATGATTCGCTATTGTGCTATGGCTCAGATCGCTCGAAACTCATAAAGAAACATTGAAAGAGGTTAAGAACCTCGGAAGCCAGTCCATAAGAAGAATATTTGAAGTACCGCAAATCGAAGAAAGCGCCCCCGACCAGCAGGAATCTAAGAAAAGTTAGCATCCAACTTCATTGTGATCATATCCATGGATGCTATCAAAACTTACAAGAAACACATCAAACCCCGCATTGATTAGGAAACAACCCTAGTAGCCACAGGCTTCGGCACCTCAGGACTGGGGAACTGAGCAAGGTGATAGGGGCCATGGTCCTGCTTGAAATCAAAGATCGACTCGCCGGAGCTACGTCGTGACTCGGAAGCATAGGGACGTCCATTCGATGGTGGTGCTCCCTCAGTGCCGAATCGCTGTGTCGCGTAGCGAGCATAGAAGCCGGAGCTGCGTTTACGGTCTTCTAGGTCTTCGCGGTCATCGCGACGCATGCGCTTGTGGTAAAGGACTATCAGGACGATAATGGCGGTTATGATGATGCTGAGATATAGTTAGTTCTGCCATGGTTGGGGTGTTGTATACTCCGTATGTGAGGTCGGAAAAGGGCGGTGATGGAGGCGGTGATACTTACACCCCTGATATCGCGGCGGGAATGCCGATCGTCACGGCTGAGCTGGTGGGCTTGGTGCAGCTGGACATGGTTTCGTCGCCATTGCAATCGCGGCGGAGGAGAGTAAGGAGTGTGGGAAGCATAGTGGATGTCCGTTATGGTTAATGTTTAAAAGAGTGTATTTGATGAGAACCGGGAATAAAGGAGTGAAGGGGTTCTCGGGTCAGAAAGAAAGGATATGAGGGAGTGTGTTGTGCGGATGAAATCTCCGAACAAGTGAATCAGTGAATCAGTCAGTGCATTGGTGAATTAATAGAATGTCTCAGAGAGAAAAATAGAAACAAACGGCACAAACGGGCTTTCCTGCGTATCGCCTCTAATGACCCTCGATGTGCGGAGTTTCTCCGTATAAAATTGAGGATGTTGATTCGTCCCCAGGCCAGGACGAAAAGGGGGTGGCTTATTTCGGGTTCTGGTCGAAATATGGGGTTACATTCTTTATTCTATGTTTCTTTAACCGATTTCTTTAACGTCGATTAATTGATGCTATAAAATGTAAGCTTATTATTGTTATATAGAAGATCCGTGGAGTTTCTCCAAATGATCTTCCTGAATATTAGCACCTTCAGGGATTGTCAGTTCCACTATTGTGTGATCGGCCTCGAATACCTTGTTGGATCGAGTTTGAATCTTCATGTGGAATGGCTAATTGCTTTTGTTTCACTATGCACGGAATTATGTATTCTATGTATACAATCCTTCAGGGCTGGCATGGATAATTCATATACGTGGGTGCTTTACGGCTAATAATAGCACCACCTCAGGCATCAATCTATTCTTCTATTGGATATGTACTTTGTACACAAGATGCTCAATTATCAACAGGTTTGGCAGCATCCAGCTTAGCCAAGATCTCACTCTTACCCACCTCATCACTCCACTTCTTCCGCGGTTGCTCAAAAGTCGACCCAATCCGACCATAAGAGATGCCCCCAAGTTGACCAACGGGCCGCAACTTCTCCAAGTCAATATGACTATAATCCTCATTGGCAGTGCCCTCCTTGACCCAGAACCGGGTAGCCTTGATGAGCACAGTAGCAGCGAGGCTCATACCAGGCTGTTGGTGATCCGTGAACTCCTTGATATCAATCACCTTGCCCTCGATGTTGAACACCGATTCGGCGACGCGGGATGGCTTCACGGTAGTTGATGGCGCTTCATGCAGACCGGATACATCCCACTCTGACACGCCATACGGAGCATCAATAGAGGTCGCGTTCACTGCCTCGATCATGTTCTCGGACACTGTGTTGATCACACACTCCCCGGTCTCTCGGAGGTTACGGTATGTGTCCTTGACCCGACCGGGTCGAGATGAGAATCCCACAATGAACATTGGGGGATCGTGGTCGATAACTTGGAAGTAACTGAATGGGGAAAGGTTCTTTTCACCCTTGGAATTGACGGTGCTGAGGAATCCCACTGGTCGAGGCGCAATCCCCGAAACAAGGAGGCGGTAGTTGTTGATCATCGGGCGATCTGAGGCGTAAGGGTCGATTTCATGATGTTTTCCCGCCAGACTGGCTCCATTGTTGGGTACTCCTTGCCCATACTCCCAGTTGGGATTCGGGGATTTTGTTACTTCAATGGGCTTAGAATGATCAAAGTCTGGTCGCTTGGCTTGGATTTCCTCAAAATTGCCACTATCTTGGACGACTTGGTAATTTTTCTGTGCGGCGGCGGTTTCAGCTTCTGAGGCCGCGGCCGTTGCAGAAGAACCCATTCTCAATTGGTTCAATGAATGAGATCCAATGCGAGATCCAGAGACGGGAGTAAAATTCCAAGTCCTGGATTTAAGTTAGACACTGGACGGGCTTGCGAGCAAAGTTTGACATACTGGTTAGATATAAAGCGGCCAATTGTTCTTGTGCGGGTCATCTTGGATCGATGACAGTATATTTGGTAGAATGACAAGATTAATGCGACCGTGATGCTCATCTAAAACTATTTGATATCTCTTTTGAGAGACCGAAAAAGCCGGGTACATCTGCCGATAGTCGGGATCTCCTTCCGACACCTTCACGATAAGGTATCTCTTGACCGAGGGGTCGACATCAACAACCTCCACGACTACCATTGCTTCTTCGTATTCAATCATTCAGTCATGTTCAGCCGAAACACATGCGCTGCTCTAAGCAGAACTCGAATTATATCAAATCAACTTGCTCGAACCGCTAGTCCTCGAATCCAAACTATGTCGTCTAGTGCGCCGAGGCACACTATGGTAACCAGCGTGCAGACGAACGAGGCATATGCACGTAAGTTTCCGGAGTGAAACCCCTGATATTCTATAACTGACAATATATTTAGCCTTTGCTCATTATGTACGTACAATCAAGGACAGAAGAGAGATTGTCTAACAAACTCACAGTCACAAGCGATTAAAGCCGCCGGTCAAGTCTGGCTCTCCGGTCAGATACCTGCAGATCCACAGGGGAAATTGATTAAAGGCACAATGACCGAGCAAACTCAAGCTATAATCAAGAATACCGAAGCTATTCTAAAGGCATCGGGCACTGGGTTAGACAAGGTTGTCAAAGTAGTGGTGAGTGTTGAAACATGCAATTCCTAGTATTTATTCGATAATTAATACCATGGCAGGTATATGTTAAAGACGCCAATGTGATGCCGGAATTTGCATCTGTTTATGACCCTGCATTCCCGCATCGCCCTGCACGGTCTATGGTTGAAGTGTCTAAGCTGCCCGCTGGGGTGGACATTCAGGTGGATTTTATTGCTGTCGTTTAGACCAATTAGCAGGAGATTAGATTAGAGTAGAATAGCAAAGTCTAGACCAATAGAGAAATCCATCCCCAAGAAATACCAGTTTTTAGGGCTAGCCGGCATTGTGACAAGACGCCGAATCTAGCGGCAAGAGGGTCCGGATTTTTTTCTAAATCACTCATGCCGAGACAAAGTCAAGTTAGCTTGGATTGCAAAGTCAAGTTAGCTTGGATTGTTTATTAATAAAAATGAACCCACCTTCCCTGTCTCCCCAATTCCAATTTACTGGGTGTAATGGCGCTGCGTTGGACATCCCGTGCGGCCTTCCGGCTTCCCGCTAGGCTGAGACGTGTCCCAGGGCATGTCGCCCTTCCAGCTATCTCTTCTGCTTTTGCCAAATCTGGTAATAGCCAAGTGAGACATTCCCCATTGCAGGTCCGTACTTTCAGCAGTTCTTTGTGTAAGCATGATGGAAAGATTGTCGTGCGAGTCCCGCAAATGGCCGAATCAATCACGGAGGGAACCCTTAATCAATTTGCTAAGAAAGTCGGGGACTTCATCGAAGCGGATGAGGAACTGGCCACGATTGAAACCGACAAAATTGATGTCTCTGTGAATGCTCCGCAGGCGGGAATCATCCAGCAGCTGTTCGTTGCCGAGGGAGATGTAGTCAACGTTGATCAAGAAATCGCAGAGATCCAGGCCGGAGAAAAACAGTCTGCAAGTCAAAATGAAAAGGAACGCTCCAAGGCTTCGGAGAAAATTGCCGATGTGTCGCCAAAATCGCAAGATGAGACCGCCAGCCATAATTCGACGCCCACGTTGGATAACGCAACGCCAGAGACCCCGGCGCCAAAGCCTGATGTAGCTCCTCGCGCAGAACCTATTCAGAAGGCAGAAAAGCCTCCTGCAAATCCTTCATCTGGTGCACAGTCTCACACTTCCTGGGGATTTAAACCCAGCCGCGCCGAAGAGAAAGTAAGTCCACACTGTTTCTTCCGTGCGATATACTTCAAGACCTAAACATAATCCCACTGTCAACTAACACCAAATAATCATCGTATAGGTCAAAATGACTCGAATCCGAAAGCGCACCGCACAACGCCTCAAAGAATCGCAGAATACCGCCGCCTTCTTGACTACCTTTAACGAAGTCGACATGTCCCGACTAATTGAACTCCGAAAGAACAACAAAGAGACAGTCATGGAAAAACATGGAGTTAAGCTCGGATTTATGGGATTCATGGCTCGGGCATCCGCGCTGGCTCTGAAAGAGATCCCCGCCGTAAATGCATCCATTGAAAACGACGATACTATCGTGTATCGGGACTACGTTGACCTTAGCATTGCGGCATCTATCCCGAAGGGGCTTGTCACGCCCGTAGTGCGGAATATTGAATCTATGGGGATCTTGCAAATAGAGAAAGCGATTGGAGGAATGGTGAAGAAGGTCGGTACTTCGTCTTGTCATTTGAGGAAGCAGCCGCTAATATATGGGTTCGATTCAGGCTCGGGATGGCAAGCTGACTATGGATGATATGACCGGTGGAAGTTTCACAATCAGCAACAGTGGAGTCTGGGGATCGCTCTTCGGAACTCCCATTATCAATCTACCCCAGACAGCGGTGCTGGGAACCTACGGCACTATGGATAGACCCATCGCGGTCAATGGACAAGTCGAGATCCGTCCCGTAAGTGTATTTCAGTGAGAATGTGTCTTTATTCTTTGATCCTAATCATATATCTCTCACTAGATGATGTACGTTGCCCTGACTTATGACCACCGGATCATTGATGGGCGGGAGGCAGTCAAGTTCTTAGTCCTGGTGAAGAAGTACTTGGAGAATCCAGAGACTATGATGCTTGAGCTATAGATTTGGGAATAGCTGATGTGGTAGAAGACTGAAAAAATCGAGTTCTATTTTCATTCATTGTGGTGTTGAAGGTCTGTGTAAAAGCCACTGGCCTCGTATTTTCTTTTCTATCTCTGTTATACTTAGATTAGCTGGAATTTGTTTACTGACTGACTTCTCAGGTGCTTGGATTTTGAACCTTCTATACCAAATAAAGCGAGCGTACACCCAGAAATCCGAACCCGTACGAACCATTAGAGACTAAAAGTCACCAAAAGCCTACTCCGGGGATTTATTTGAGGCATATCATGAATTGAATCCAATGCCTGCAATAAGGAATCCGCACTGCAGAACCCACCCGTCCAAAAGATTTCAATTACAGAACCAAGCCAAATCTCTTTAGTAGATGGAAGGCTTTCTCTCTGCGGCCAATGTGCCCGATCGTCTGCCTCCTGATACACATGTCGGAACCCTTGTCCGATTTTTTGCGGTTACTTGGCGGTTATATGGCGAAACAGAATTTGGCCGAAGCCCCTCATACTCCAGAGAGAAAATAGATGATTATATTGGCCCTTTTGGGATTGCGCGTTGGATTTTCAAATGTTTCCCCATCTTTCCCACTCCTATCAATCCTATCAATCCTGCGCTATTCGCTCTGGGTTCCTTACAGGTCGTTTCCATGTACAGAAAAGAGTATAAGATCTCTATTCTTTGATTTCCATCATGTACCTTCTGAGATCTTCCCTGAACCAGGGTGTTGGCCGCCTAGGTACACGATGTCGGAGACAGCCAATTGGAAGTCATCGTTTGAGGCCATGCTGGAAAGTTTATACACAAAAACGTCGTGTATGATTCACCTGGTTTGACTCGAATTGGAGTATTTTAACACAAACTGATTGAGAGTTTTATAGCTCCACCTAGACAGCTTTCTGCAGGGAAATTCCGCAGATTATATGGATGACATGTATGCGGAATGGCGGAAGGACCCTGCTTCGGTTGATGCCTCATGGAAAATATATTTTGAGGCAATAGAAGCTGGGAAGCAGCCACCTGAGCACTTACTTCAACCTCCCCAGGATGTATCGTTTGAATGGGGTCTGGGGACCTCGCCAATGCTTCCAGGCCTGAATATTTCTGCGAAACATCCGCCCATTCCCTCAACAACAGGTGACGATCAAGCTAGAATACAGCGGCTTGTTCGAGCATTCCAAGACTTTGGTCACCAGGTAGCAAAGACCAACCCCTTGGATCTACGAGATAAAGCACGGTCACCACCAGAGCTCCAACTGGATTTCTACGGCTTTACTGAGAAAGACCTGGGACGAGAGTTTGCAATAGGACCCCAAGTTCTCCCTTCGTTGAGATCCGCAAACCGCCAATACATGACTCTTCGTGATATCCTCAAGGCATGCGAATCCATTTATTGTGGCTCGATTGGAACTGAGTATTCGCACACCGCAACCCATGAGGAGCGTGATTGGATTCGCGCGCGAATTGAATCCCCCAAACCATATCAGTTCCCAGCAGAAGAAAAGAGAAAAATACTTGACCGGCTAGTGTGGTCTACAAATTTCGAGAAATTCCTCGCTGCCAAATTTCCGAACGCAAAACGGTTTGGACTCGAGGGCGTCGAGAGCCAGCTTCCAGCAGTGAAGGCAGTGATCGATGCCTCCGCAGAGCATGGTGTGCGCAATATAATATTCCCATGCTGCCACCGTGGGAAATTGAATGTTCTGAGCAATGTCACAAGGAAACCAAATGAATTGATCTTTAACGAATTCCTGGGCGAATTGAAATCTCGACATGGTATTCCAGGCGATGTGAAGTACCACCTGGGAATGAACCACGAGCGTGAAACACCTTCCGGTAAGAAGGTCAATATTTCTATTCTCCCAAACCCGTCCCATTTAGAAGCCCAGAATCCTGTGGCCCAGGGTATGGCCCGAGCTGTGCAACAGCAAAACAAAGAGGACCGAGCATCAACCATGGTCTTTAACAGTCACACCGATGCTGCATTTTCTGGACAGGGGGTCATTTATGAAACTCTGGGACTATCTGGGTTGAAGTCATATGAGACAGGCGGAACCATCCATTTGATCGTCAACAATCAAGTCGGATTCACCACAGACCCGGAATCTGCACGGACATCATCCAATGTATCCGACATTGCAAAGAGCATCAGTGCACCTGTTTTCCACGTCAAAGCAGATGATGTTGAAGCTGTTGTGTTTGTCTGCAAGCTCGTGGCAGATTACCGTGCCAAATTTGCAAAGGATTGTTTTGTCGATATGATCTGCTATCGGAAGAATGGACACAATGAGATGGATCAGCCGTCTTTTACGCAGCCCTTGATGTATCAGCAAATTGCAAACAAGGTCACCCAATTGGATCTTTACACCACCAAGCTAGTACAAGAAGGAGTGATCACTCGTGAAGAAGTCACACAGATGGAAGCAGACGTGTGGTCGAAACTGAGCGAGAGCCTCGCAAACACCAAGAATTCTCAGACCCTCGAACGCGAATATCTCACAACACCCTGGAAAGACATGAAAAAGCCAAATGAAGTGTCTCGGGAAGTCTATACGGCCAAATCAACCTCCATCACGCAGGATGTTGTCGATACGGTGGCAAGTAAGATGGGTATCCCAGAGCAACCGTTCACCGTGCACAAAAGCTTGCCCAAAATCCTCCAAAAGCGACCACAAAGTTTAACAGAGGGAAGAGAAATTGACTGGGCTACAGCAGAGGCCCTAGCAATGGGAAGTCTGTGTCTCGAAGGTCATCATGTGCGGATTTCAGGCCAAGATGTCGAACGTGGCACATTCTCGCAGCGTCACGCAGTGCTCCACGACCAAAATAGCGGGTCGAAATTTACTCCTCTCGACTCACTGAGTCCCAGCCAGGCTCGATTCACAGTTGGAAATTCTTCCTTGAGCGAGTATGGCGTTATGGGATTCGACTATGGATACTCCTGTATGCACCCTAATGCGTTGGTGATGTGGGAGGCACAATTTGGCGATTTTGCAAACAACGCCCAATGCATAATTGACCAGTTCATTTCGTCCGGCGAATCCAAATGGTTACTGAGATCTGGTCTTGTATTGTCTCTACCTCACGGGTTTGATGGACAAGGATCTGAACATTCCTCGGCTCGTATGGAACGGTTCCTACAGTTGTGTAATGAGGATGCTCGCTTCTTCCCATCACCAGAGAAATTGGCGAGACAGCATCAAGATGCCAATATTCAAGTTGTCTACATGACCACTCCTGCAAATATGTTCCACGTGCTCAGACGACAGCTACACCGTGAGTTCAGAAAGCGTACGTTCTTGCCCTATCTAGATTATGGAAAGTATTGCTTACCATAGTACCTATCTAGCACTGATTATGTTCTTCTCAAAATCCCTTCTTCGAAACCCGATGGCAAAATCCAACATTGCAGATTTCATGGGAGACTCAAAGTTCCAACCTCTGATTTCAGACCCAGCCCATGGAAAATCCATCTCCACCCCTCCTGATATCAAACGAGTGATATACTGCACGGGACAAGTCTACATGGCTCTGTCAAAGTATCGTGAGGCCCATAACATTACAAATACAGCCATCACCCGCATCGAACAACTCCATCCATTCCCTTGGGAGCAGGTAAAAGAAAATCTTGAGCAGTACCCGAGCGCCTCGGATGTCGTATGGTGCCAAGAGGAATCGCTCAATGACGGCCCATGGGCATTTGCTCGAAGCCGACTTGAAACTATCTTTGATACGACGGAGCAACACAAGGGCCGTCGGGTACGCTTTGCGGGGCGCGAAGCAACGGCCAGTGTGGCTACAGGGTTTGTCAAGGAACATCATGCGCAAGAAGCTGCTTTGCTGGAGGATGCTTTCCAATCTGTTTAAATTGGATTTAGTGCAATTTAATCGCTTAAATACGATAAGAAATGAATATCAAGTGGGCAAGGAGTAGTATTTATGCCAACGGCCCCACTTGAAACTGAAACCCAGGAATTTCTATGATCAATTGGCCCGGTAGTGTACTTTTTCTGCAATTTTAAATTTCATTAATTCTCGTAAAACGTCGTATGGTTAGTTGGCCTTAAATACTGGCGATGCATCAAACCCCAACAGATTGCATGATCCCCTCCATATCCAATTGATCTGCAAGATCCAATAATTCTCGCGGGGGAAGACTGACGGATGAATTGAGCCCCAGCAGATCCCACTCAAACTCCTCGTGATCGAACGCATACGGTTCTTCTTCATTAATTCCATTGCTTTCATCCAGATTGACTTGCGGCAAATGGTGATTTGCTAATTTTGGCGTCAAAGGTGCGAGTATTTGCTCTAATTGCCTAAGTTCAAGCCTGCGAAGTGGTGCAGCTAGATTGCCCTTTGAAATGAGTTTATCGAGCACTAGTGTCAGGTTGTCGCACCAAGTATCGTTCGAGATCACCGATGGGGCAATTGCACGGATCAGGTAGAGAACAAACGCAGAGGATGATGCGTCTTCGACTTGGAACGGTAAAAATGCATCTGTGGACTGGAATTAGTATTAAGATGTTTCAACACAGCTAGCAGGCATACCCATCAAGTCATCATCCGCCAAAGTACGAAGGGTCTGAAGGATAGTCTGGGCGGAATCGGCGCAGCATTGTAACAGGGATGCAACGGGTGATGATAACCCAATCGTTTGAGACTTTTGTCTCTCTGTTCGTTCAATATGCATGTGAAGTGCGCACATCACTAGCGGTCTTGTTGTAAGTACCACACACTGCTGCTGTTAGCTTATGGTGAGATCAATTGTTCGCAGGGAACCCACGTGATGATGAGCCAGCATCAATCGAATCGCCATTTTCGAGGCACGGCTAATTAATCCGTGGAAATGAGCATTTAAAAACGCAGTTAGGTCGTATGAAAGTTCGGCAATACTGTGAAGAATGGATTGTGTACTTCGAATGAGCGTGTCGTCGAAATCATTTCCAACCCCGTAAACGGCTAGATCTTGTTAGCATTACATCCAACGCCAATCGACCAAAAGACTCACTTGTCAGAATAGTGGCCATAAGCCGTGAAAGCCGAACATGCAGTGTCAAGTTAATTTGTTCAACTGAATCATCAATCTCTGCTGGCAATTTAACCGTGATATCCTCATCCCTAATTGAGCTGGGAGCACCGATCAAAGCAGAGAATTCTCGGTCCAACATATAAACCACCCAGAAGATTGTTCTGCATCGTTTGGAGAGCTCCGGTCCACATATATCCTCTGGCACATGCCTGTGTATTCCTTCGATGATACAGCCTCGTAGGGCGTGCCCAATCTGTTCACACAATTAGATAATCTAGTAACAGTGAGACATGAATAAACCCACATGCTGAAAGGCCGCTCTTCTCATATCGATTGACTGGAGATACACTGCTCCTAGGCTGAGTGCTTGGATACAGCCCAAAGGGTCTTCGTCAACTCCCGACAAATCAGGCAACAGAGCCATCGCCCGCGATGCATATTGATGACCAGGCGGTATGCCAGAAGGATTCTTCTGAATCAAGAACGCCTTCCCAAAGGCAAGAACAAGTAAGTATTGGCAGTACCAAGGTCTCTTGGAAGCAGCTTTCGCTGGAGGGTCCCGGTAGAATTCATGCAGGTCCTGCAAATAAGCAGGTTCATCAATCATAAAAGAAAGAAAGCCAAAATAGAACTTGACTGTGTTGAATAAGAAAAGTGCATAGTCCAGCGGTGGCAGATTAGTGACGTCAGGTACTTCGTCTGGGGGATATGGTCGCCAGGTCAACTTGAAAGCCACGCCATCAATGTGAAATGGATCTGGCGGACAGTTTGATTCGGGCACCTTTCTTCCTATCAAAGCAAGGACACGGCGACAAAATGACCATGACGATGTCGGCCCCATGTACCCTTCGATATCCGAGTCAGTAATGAAGTGGCGCGATACAATGGACTAATTACTCACAAAATCGGCCATCCGGTGTCTGGGCAAAAGATGGATCCCGATCAACTAAGGGATTCCGGGAGAATCTTGATCGGTTATGATCTTGTTCGGCGCTACTGTTGGTGTTGGTCTCATGCTCTCTCTGAGGGGTCCCCGGGGTATGCAGGGGCGGGCCCATCCCTAGAAGCAAGCCACGATCAACACACCGAACACACATTCAGAGAATGGTTATAGCATACCAATTGACATTGAACGCCACCCAATATCTTGTTGATTGTCTAGCAGTGTGCTAGATGCTTGAGGGGTTGGAGTAATATCAATATTATCATCGCCTGTGAACAGTGTCCCTCCTAGCGGACTATGATCAAGAGGTGGCGGAGGCCCATGTCGCCCCGAGCTTGCGCTTCTGGATATGTGCTCCTCTAGCTCTCGCAAGTACCTATTATGGATTAGCACGTACTTGTGCAGCCAGTTGGAGCTACTTACCGTTCCGACACGGAGACCCGGACCTCCTCCACCGGAAAGTGACAATGCTTTTTCTTCCGCGCACATCTTGTGCAAGGGCTGACCCCCGAGCATTTGACCTTCATTGATCGACATCTCTCACAGCTTTTTTTTTTTTATATAAAATGTAAGTTGTATATTCTACTATGGGACAGATTGCAGATTCTGACTCACGCCTTCTGGCACTTTTTCGGTTTTGCCTGGTTAGGCGTTGCAGGCATACCGGATTAGGATACCGAGATGAAGTATAGAACAATTTTGAAGATTGTCTGTGCTACCGGGGCAACTCTCCGATATCAATAGCCTTGCAGAGTGCGGGGTAGAGATGGGAGAGCAGATACAATCAGTCGGGATGTCCTTCCGACTTTTCTTATCGGAGATAACAGCGCCTCCGATGTCGTCTATCACGAACTATCACATGATTGGTGAGACCCTAATGGGATAGACTTTGCCGTGATCTATTTGGCTTGGTGCATGGATTGTGCATGTCTACTGGGCTCCAATAGTTTGATTGGTTATATTGTGCATTGGGTATCTAGCCACTAACCTCATCCGACAATCCTTCGCCACAACTCACGACGCAATGCCGTCACCATGTGTTGTGTTCGTTCCACTGCCCCGCGATTCTCGATTGCTCGGCGGTGTAGATATCCCATGCACTCAGCAACTGAACCCCAAGCCATGCATTTGAAAGCTTTTGGTACGGTCAAGTTGGCAGCAGATGATTGTTCGAGAGCGCGTTCATAGTTCTGAACCAGTTCGCAACTGAGCTCGTCAGCCATGCCTTGGATTTGTCCACATTCCAACATGACTGTGGGTTCGTTGGCGAAAAGCCTATTCTGGTGTGTGGCAATTGCCTTGGTTGCACTAGCAGCGTTGTGTGTGGCAAGGAAAAGAGCAGCCTTGGGGAATGGAAGGCTCTCCTTCCCAGCAGGCATTCTTCGACAAAGCAAGGTGTCTGCAATGAGATCGTAGGACCGATCCGTATCGGCTTGTGTGTCATGAATGAGAGAGCGGGTCTCATGCTCAATATACGCCCCTCGAACCAACTTGATGCCTAGAGACCAGCCCTCTTGCGCAGCCAAGGTAAGATGGTGGTCAAGATTCGCCTTTGAGCCCTTGAGATAGCCCTGAATGGTGTTGTAAACGATTGGGGTTTCGGATTTGTTATGTCTGCGCATAATTTCAATGGCCCAGTCATCAAGGCCATGTTGCAAGACTTGTTGCTCTGCATCTAACCAGAGACGTGAGCCCTGTTTTTCTGTTGCAATGCAAATCTCATCCATGGCTTTAACCAGAGCCTCTGGCATACTCTGGCGTGCTGCCATTGCATCCACTGAAACAGGGCCGGCACCTGTCAATCTGGCAACAGAATATCAGATTCCATTGGACAATAATTCAAGGCTTCATACTTACTTCACGGCAAGGAAGTCACCCGGCCCAACCATACGTAGTGTCTCCAATGTTCCCTCCTTCCACTCGTCAATCATCTGATAGCACTTTTCGCTGTATTCTGATACGCCAGACGCATCGGTCGAAAGCATTTCTTCCTGATCCAGCACTATTTCTTTCGAATACCCCAATATGACGCCCTGGTATCCCATCTTCTTAATGTCTGCCACGGTTTTGGAGACTTCCTTTCTGTTCACTCCAGCACAAAAGTGATTGTAGACCGTCCAGCGAAGAAATTTGTTCAAAGGGAAGTTGCGATCTGGGTTCAATAGTGCAGATTTTGATGTCGCAAGGACGCCCATTACGGCTAGAGCAGGTCGTAAGAATAACTTGGATGTCATCAAGGATGTCAAAAGCAATGACCGTAACAGTAATCTCGTCGGGATTCGGGCCATGGATGAGACCTCGACGGGCGGTTTGATTGCCGGCATGATGGCGGCATCATGGAAGTGGGATTTTGTCGAATGAAGTCGACAACCTAAGGTTGGTGAAATTCGAACTGAGAAACCATGGGGGGTTCTCATGGAAGTAGAACGGGGTATCATCTTGGATTAAGTCAAGACGCAAATAGACGAGTCTAAAGCCGCACTTGTATTTTATAAGAAAGAGTTCAAGATCGCAATATCTTTCGTCCAACTCAGGCCACGGAATACTATTTGAAGCAAGCACTTCTTCTACTCTCTGTATTACTTTATCAGACCGCTACCACCTACCCAACTGTCCGGTCACCGATAATCAGCCGGTCTTCCATCGGACCCGTCCTCCGACAGAGGGAGGGGTTCCCAGACCAGGAATCCTGTCCCGCGATGCCAACTCATCGTTGCTTCCACGGGGCTTTGTGTTATCATTGAATGGCCTAGCACGGTAGATCGGGACGTTATCATTGCTCAAGTTCCAGCACCGGCCCAGTTCGAGGTTGTAATGTTGGTTTGCATTACGTTTCATAGATAGACCTGCATAGGTGGGGTTGGTCAGTGACAGTCTTGTGATAAACTATTTGACTTTCAGTGTTACCAAGCGCTCATCTATCCTTTGCTTCGGTGATTAGGTTCCGATGTCAATCTTCAATGCTATCTGGTGATATCAGAGGTTTCTCTCACGCCTCAGAACACAGAGTTGGAAGTCTAATCGCTGTTAGTATAGTATTGGAAGATCTTTACTCTCACTACGATACGGGAGAAGGAAGAAGAACCTAAAAAAGAACATAAAATATATTGAAGTATTATCTTAAATGTCAAGTCTATAATATCATACTTATTATCCAATTTCTACGTCGTCGTTAGAGACTTAGCAAAAGGCGAGTCTCAATGTCATATAGTAGACCATACATATATCCCTATGGATTTGTTCCTACAAACATAACCAGAGCTACATTATACGTAGCCACACATGCTAGGACTTCCTGGTCCTTGGATTTTGTGCCAAGGTAAGCCAATCCCACAGCAAAAGAAAACATAGTAGCTGCACTAGCCATCGCCAGTGTTGTGACTTGATCTTTGTGCAGAACCATAACTAACATAGAAGCAATAAGAGCCAATCCACCACAAACTCCAATCCAAATCCAGTTCCACATCTGTGCTGTTCTGATCATTGTTACATTAGCGTCAATTTAGCTCCTCATTCAAGATATTGAAATTCAATTTATATTCGATGATAAGTTATATTTAGATATTCCTTTCTTAAACTTCGTTCGAAGGATATGTGACCTTTTCTAGAGGCACAAACTCTTCCTTGATTGTGCGAGTGCTAACGAATCGCTGCAGGTGCGCCATAGTGCCGGTCTTGTCGTTTGTACCCGAGTCACGGCTACCACCAAACGGCTGCTGAGCCACAGTCGAGCCGGTGCACTTTGTATTCAAATAGAGCATGCCAGCAGCGTGCTTGAGAATAGTCTGTGCCTGGCGGCTGACATAGGGATCCTTGGCGAAGATACTTCCAGTCAATGCGTAGCGAGAGGTTGTGTCAACCAGCTTCAACGTTTGCTCCCATTCAGCATCTGGGTAAACATAGATGCCAAGAATGGGTCCAAACAGCTCCTCAGACAAAATTTTGTGGTGAGGGTTGGAGGTCTGATAGACGGTGGGGTGCACGTAATAGCCCTCTGCTTTAGAAGCCTTGCCGCCAACGATAAGGTCCAGCTCCGAGTCGCTCTTTGCTTCCTCAATGAACTTGTTGAGCTTGTCAAATGAACGCTCGTGAATAACCGGGTTGATGAAATTGGCATAGTCTTCGACATCTCCCACCTTGAGAGCCGCGGTCTCTTCTGCCAGGACCTTTTTGAACTCGGGCCAAACAGACTCTGCAACATAAACGCGAGAGTTGGCAGAACACTTCTGACCCTGATATTCGAAGGCTGCTCGAATGGTGTTCAAAGCCGCGCTCTTCACATCTGCGGATGGGTGGACGACACCCCAGTTCTTACCACCGGTCTCGCCGACCACTCGAGGGTAGGAGTTATAAATACCGGCGCCAATGCCATCGCCGATCTTCTTCTGAATGCCCTTGAACGTAGCAGTGGCACCAATGAATGTCAGGGCTCCAAACTCGGGTCTCTTAAGAATAGTGTTGGTGATTTGCTCAGCATCACCGGGCAAAAACTGGATAACATCCTTAGGCAAGCCGGCTTCAAGCAAAATTTGATAAAGCAGCCAGCTAGCATGAAGCGCTGAGTCCGAAGGCTTCCAGATAACGACATTGCCAAGCAATGCAGCAGGTCCAATAAGCGTTGCGCCGAGAGCAGTGAAGTTAAAGGGGGCAATGGCGTATGTGAAGCCCTCAAGCGGGCGGTACTCCATCTTGTTCCAGTTTCCATCAAGATGGACTCTAGGTTGCTGGGAGTACAATGCCCACGCCTCTTGGATATAGTGGCGGAAGAAATCGGCCGTCTCGGCAGCGGCATCAATCTCGGCTTGCCAGATGTTCTTTCCTTGGCCAAGCATTGTGGCTGCAACGATCTCTGAACGATATTTTCCAGTGATGAGTTCGGAGGCTCGAAGGAAGATGGCGGCACGGTCTTCGAAGGGGGTAGCTTCCCAGGCTGGCTTTGCACTGAGGGCTGCATCGATGGATGCATTGACTTGCTCTGGGGTGGCAGAGGCGTAGTTCGCGACAATCTCGCTATGCTTTGAGGGATTTGGTTGGGAGCGGGATTCTTTCGTGGTAACCTACGAAGCCGTGTCAGTGGAATGTCCTTAATTGGTAGTGGTCATTCTGACTACATACCTCTGAGCCATTAATAGTGATAGGAATTGTGAAAGGGAATTGTCCCTTGAGTTTCTTGATAGTCTTGGTCAATTCAGCTCTTTCTGGAGAGCCTTTGGCATAGTTGAGCTGATGTTCTGTTAGTTAAAGTCCAGTTATATCCATGGATGCTTTAGTATCACTTACCATCTTTTCATTTTCAAACTTGGGAGGGCTTAGCATAGTCAGGTATCGCCTTGAAGAGCCATTTAGGGCGCGAGGCTTGAGGCAATTGAGCCTTGCTCCTCGAGTAAGGGTCACAGGACGCATATTGTGAAAAAGAAATAAAGGTACGTAGATTTCGGTCAATGTTAAATGAAGAACAATTTTCCAACACCCCGGTAGATAAGCTGTTAAATATAATATTCATGCATGAGCTAGGTATACTAACCATCGGGAGGTCCCTCCGAGCGGGGAGTCGGTCTGCATGCACAACAGTGACGGGGAATGTCTATATCCAATATCGGAGCAGCCTTCCGATGTTCGATGTTCAATGTTCAAGGTTAGATAAGAGAGACCCAAGTCACTCCGGCAGAGGGGTATATCTTTGGGTATACGGAGTAGAAGTATCGGCATTCTCTGCGAGCTCCGCAATATCATAGAGATCCAGTTCTCTTTTTTTGGCCAAGCTTCTTGAGCAAGATTTAACTTAGAAGTCCAGAGACTATTGAAATGGGTAAGTTCAAGAGAAATGTCCCATATACTCCCATATTATTCCATAGTGCTGGAGTGATCTTGATCTCCGATAACGCCATTCATAGCCCCAAATATATCACCAGATGATAATAATTGCTAGCACACATTCTTCTTATTTGAATGAGACGACAATGGCAATAATTGTAAGCAAGCAGAATCAATTCTAACAGATTGCACCTTCGTAATGTATATACATGCAGCCTTGAGGTAAGAGAGTTGTAGCTGGTACAACCGGCTTGGCCTGACTAACCCGGTTGGGCGCAGTACCAGTGACATTGGAGCCTGTTATCTCTCTCTCTTCCCCTTGAACTTGAATTGTCACTGGATTCCCTATTGCATCTCATTTGTTTTGACAATCAAAGTGTTTCCAGGGCTGTTTTATTGAGGTGGAGAGCGGTGCCCGTATATTCGTGCGACCAGCCCCCCTCGGGAGCTCCGCTTGATCGTCAACATCGTCATTGCCACCACCTCCACACCTGACCCTCCCGACAGCTCTCCCGGCGCAAACACCACCCCGTCGGTTTCCTGATGTCCCTATTCGGCACATCTCCGGAGGATCCCTCTGCGGGTGATCCTGCCAGATTCAAATCCTCGCTCTTTGCCGACGAACCGGCTACGGGCGGCTCTTCGCTGTTCGCCGATGACGACGGCGACGACAACTCCTCTCCTTGGAACGCCCAAAATAATACAGCCAAGAGAACTGCCCGGCGCGATCTGGCTCGAACATTGCTTCCCAATACAGATGTTCCTGAGAGCTACATCGACGCATACGACCTGATTCTGAACAGCGGTGACAGGGTTGGCTCCGGCATTGGGTTGACCTCTGTCCGGGAGATCCTTTCAAGCAGCGGGCTCACTGCAACCGACCAAAGCAAAATTCTAAACCTTGTTGCTTCTGGTGATCATGAAAGTTTTAGCGGACTCGGTCGTGGCGAGTTCAATGTGCTGTTAGCGCTGGTCGGCCTAGCGCAAGAAGGCGAGGACCTCTCCTTCGATGCAGTGGACGACCGCCGCAAAAGTGAGTTGACCTTGCGCCCTTTCGTATTTCTTTATTTATTATTCGGGATAGTCCCTCTAACGCGGAGTCAATGCAGAATTACCCCAGCCAAAGGCTGCCTATCTCGACCGGCTACGAACGACCGACGACGCGAGCTCTGAACAACCATACCAACAACCTGCCACGCCCCCTTCCCAACCTCCTCCCTTCCAAACTCCCAGCTCCGCACAATCGCAAAGGTTGCGACGAACGTCATTAGGCGGATTGGAGTCAGACCCATGGGGCAGTCCAGAATTACACCGCGGTCATAACCATGAGACAGGAGGCGCCGAACCACGTCCATTGAATGGATTCGGTAGTGTGAGGTCCACGACAAATGCCTGGACTAGCAAGGCGATTGAAGACACCACACAAAACAGTGTAGTTCAACGGGATCATTTCAATGGCCAGACGGAGACTGCGCCGCCTAGCAGTTCTGGGTCTGGATGGGGGAACAATAACTTCAACGGAGCGGGTCCGAGTGATGAAAGCAGCTTTGGGGGCACAGTGCCTCCGGCACTAGGTGGCTTTGGTCCTGCAGTGGATGAGCCCAACACTATTGCACCACGGCGTCGGTCCCTTGGTCTCGGCCGACCGACAAACCCACAGGTAGAGGAGACCGTGACTGTCGCGTTACTCCCTGAGAAAGAAGGCTTGTTCATGTTCCAACACCGAAATTATGAGGTGAAGTCTGCACGGAGAGGTAGCACGGTTATTCGGCGTTATAGCGATTTTGTCTGGCTATTGGACTGCCTCCAAAAGCGATTTCCTTTCCGGCAATTGCCTCTTCTTCCCCCCAAGCGGGTTTCAGGTATGCACAACGCTGGTTTAGCGCACCTAATCGCTTACTCACAATTATGAAGTCAATGGCACTCACCTTTCAGCGGATTCATCCTCCTTCCTCGAGAAGCGCCGGCACGGACTTGTTCGATTCACCAACGCCCTCGTTCGCCATCCTGTTCTTGGCCAAGAGCAGCTTGTGATCATGTTCTTGACAGTTCCAACAGTAAGCTTCCCTTTGGGATTTTGTGTGTTCTCAAAGCAGACAATAACTGTGAAAACAGGAACTCTCGGTGTGGCGAAAACAGGCCACAATATCAGTGCAAGACGAGTTTGTTGGCCGTGTCCTCCCACCGGATCTTGAAGACTCATTGCCCGCTACCCTTGACGAAACCTTTGAAACCGTACGCAGCGGTGTCAAGCGTTCTGCGGAAATCTATATTAATCTTTGCACTTTGCTTGAGCGATTGGCTAAGCGTAACGATGGTCTGGCTGCTGACCACCTCCGGTTCTCACTTGCCTTGCAGTCCTTAACGGAAGTCACCAAAGATACATATGCAGTGGACACCAATGACATTCCGTCCCTTAATGCAGGTATCACAGCTACCGCCCGGCATCTCTCTGCCAGCCAAAGTCTACTGGAGGACGAAGCCCGAGGGTGGACCGAGGGGGTTCTAGAAGATCTAAAGCGACAACGTGATTGCTTGGTCAGTGTGCGTGAAATGTTCGATCGACGGGATCGGTATGCACGGAACAACATTGCACAGTTGGAACGGCGCATTGAGACCAGTGAGCACAAGCTGCAGGACCTACGTGCCCGACCCTCGGGCACAGTAAAGCTCGGAGAGATTGAGAAGGTTGAGGATTCTATCTTCAAGGTGAGACTATGTATTTCAATGGCACCCACCTACAAGCGTACTAATTTGATTGTCTACTAGGACAAAGAATCCATTGTACAACAGCATGCTCGGGGTGTCTTCATCACGGAATGCATCCGTGACGAACTCGTCCACTTCCAGCAGAGCCAGTATCACATCAGCCGCCTGCATCAGGATTGGAGCCAGGAGCGTGTGAAGTACTCTGAACTGCAGGCGGACAACTGGCGTGGCTTGAGCGATGAAGTTGAGAGGATGCCGACGGGCTTGTAAGGCAGCATTGGGCCTCGTCACCCAGGTCGTACATCCATCGTACATAGCCCGCAGTGGACTTGAAAATCTTCAAGCCATCCTTTTTGGGAGTACGCGCGGGGTGCGCGAGGTGCGCGGTGTGCATGGAATTGCTTTTTCTTTCCCTTATTTTTTTTTCTCTCTTCTCTCCATATTTCCCCGGAAATACTTCGTATGCATGTATGCATGTTTTACGATGTTGGGTTCTCCGCATCAAATTCCCCTGAAAGTTTGCAATCCGTCTGATACTGTTTGTTTCGCTTTTACAAAATTCCCAATTCAAGTAGTATTGATTGTATTTTGGGTTCTGATATTCCAGGATATGTACAGAGTAATGTACTACATGTAAGGAAAGGGGCTAGGTAGGTACATACCAGCATACATGCCTAAGATATTATGCAGTGTAAATTACTACACTACATTTGTACTGTATATTCCGTACATGTATAAAGTCCGTATCCGTACATAAATCTTAAAAGGTGCCCCGATTCCCCACTATAACACCTATCGTAAGCCCAGAGACGCCACTGACCCAAGAAATCCTGATGATCCGTCTGATTTCGGCCTTGGCGTCTGACAGGGCTGGCCGATCTTAGATTACAGTACAATTACCATACAGAACCGGAATATTACAGTGCCTGCAACTGAAATGATGAAATGAGAGAAGCACATGCGGTATGCACTTCATTTGATATAGACGCTTTTTTCTTCTGATCTATCTTTCCCCTTTCTCTCTCTCTATATAATCATATTATTTTCCCCTCCATCAACATCCTAATCTATTGGCGCACGTCCTCCTCCGCTAGCCAAGACCAATTCCGCTTCCAACGTGGGTCTCGCAAGTCTCGGCTGACGAATCCCGCCGTTTCCAAGAATACTTCGCTCTGGGCAAATCTCCCAAAGCACTCGTTCACTCGCTTTCCTCTGTTTGGCCAAGAGCTTCCAAGACTCTGACCGGATTTCGCTCTTGTCCAAGTTTTCTCTCTCTCTTTCTCCCTTCTCCCCCTTCCAATCTGTGTGCCTGACTCCCCTGGGGCCAAGCCTGAGTTCTTTTTTTCTTCTTCTCAATCTCTTAGCCTCGCCTCCGCACCCCCAGTGGCATCCCCAAGATCTTGGCCACAGTCTGCGCCCCGCAGAATCTGCACCATCGCCCACCTCCAAACCTGTCGGACGTGCGCCTCGATCGCGAAACCCCATTCAGCCCTACAAGGCTCGGCAACTTGGCTTTCCAATCACCGATTCACCAAGGCATGAAGAGCTACGCGGACCAACGAAGTTCGAGGGCGGAATTCATCCGGTAAATTGCTCGTCGCGGTACGAAGCTCGGGACGGAATCCTACAAAAGTTCCCGGATAATACAATTGGTGTTCAATCACCGCCATCTTCACCATGGCATGGGATCATCTGGACGTCGATAAGCCGCATTTGGCTTACATGATCCTAGGAGGTTTCACAGGCCTGTTCATGCTGTGCTCCTTGTTCGTCAAGGAGAAACTGTACATCGGTGAAGCCACCGTAGCCACGCTCTGTGGTATCATTTTCGGTCCCCATGCGGCCAATTTGTTCAATCCGCACGAATGGGGAAATATCGATAAGATCACCCTCGAGTGCTCACGAATTGTCCTGGTCGTGCAATGTTTCGCCGTCGGTGTCGAGTTGCCCAAGGCCTACATGGAACGGCATTGGAAGTCTGTTTCCTTGCTGCTGATCCCCGTCATGACATGGGGTTGGCTGATCACCAGTTTGTTTATCTGGTGGCTGGTGCCTCCCCTGAATTGGCTGGAGGCTTTAGTATGTGCTGCATGTGTCACGGCTACCGATCCTGTCTTGGCGTCGTCTGTCGTTGGTAAGGGAAAGTTCGCCAAGCGTGTCCCCAAGCATTTGCGTGACTTGCTGTCTGCGGAGTCCGGGTGTAACGACGGCATGGCTTTCCCATTCATCTATCTGTCCTTCTACATCTATCACTATCGTCCTCAAGTCGGCGAGGTGTGGCTGAACTGGTTCTGTATCACCGTTCTGTACGAGTGTATTTTGGGTGCTATTTTCGGCTTCACCATCGGCTACGTTGCTCGCCATGCGAT
Organism: Penicillium palitans; assembly: GCA_019190355.1. Classification (NCBI taxonomy): domain Eukaryota; kingdom Fungi; phylum Ascomycota; class Eurotiomycetes; order Eurotiales; family Aspergillaceae; genus Penicillium; species Penicillium palitans. Next base: position 74,925 of record JAHAQQ010000043.1, on the reverse strand, counting down.
CAAGTTGGCTGAGCGCAAGGGATTGATCGATCGTGAGAGTTTCCTGGTGTTCTACTTTGTGTTGGCTGTCTTCTGTGCTGGCTCAGGTGCTTTACTGGGCATGGACGACTTGCTGATTGGATTCGCTTGTGGTGTTGGGTTCAGTAACGATGGTTGGTTTACGGAGAAGACAGAGGAATCTCATGTCTCCAACGTTATCGATCTTCTTCTCAACTTGGCATACTTTGTCTATTTCGGATCCATCATTCCCTGGGAGGACTACAACTCCCCCGCGCTCGGCCTTACTCCTTGGCGGCTGGTGGTGATTGCGTTATTGGTCCTATTCTTCCGACGTATTCCCATCATGCTAATGCTCAAGCCGATAATACCGGACGTGAAAACCTGGCGAGAAGCTTTATTCGCAGGGCATTTCGGTCCTATCGGTGTCGGTGCTATTTTCGCTGCCATTCTCGCTCGAGCGGAGCTGGAGCACGACAACACACAACCATCACCTGAAGACGAGCTTCCGTTGCCAGGAACCAGCAATTACTATGTTGTTAGACTCATTTGGCCCATAACCACATTCATGGTCATTACGTCCATTTTGGTGCATGGCTCGTCTATCGCAGTCTTCACTCTGGGTAAACGCATCAACACCTTGACTATCACACTGTCCTACACACAGGCCAATGAGGATGGACCTTCTTGGATGAACCGTCTTCCTCGTGTGCAGTCAATCGCCAAGGGCTCCATGTCCTTCCGCAAGGCGGAGGATACGGATGCCTCATCGGACGAAAAGCTTCCTGCGTGTCCTCCCGGTACCTTACCGCCCATCGGCATGCCTGGCAACTTCCTCCGCCGGCAACGCGACGAGGAGGGAGATAATGAGTCACAAAGTCTCGAGTCTTCTCATCGTAAGCCCCTGCGGAGACGTCGCCGTAAGCGTGCTGCTGGTGGCGGAGGCCCAATTAGCCAGTCTGCTATTATGCCCGCTCCTCGGCCAACTGAGGATGAGGTTGATGCCGACGCAGAAAAGAAAGAACTCGAAGAGCGCGATCAGGTTGAGCGCGGAGCTTCTCCACCTCATGCCGAGCGTGATCGCTTCGGCCGTGAGCCAGAGATAGAAGTCTATCAAGAGGGCCACAACATGATCATCGAGGATGAAGAGGGCAATGTTCTCACGACCGAGGATACCTCCCATATGTCTCCTGAAGAGAAGATTGCGCACATTGAAGCTCAACGCAAGCGTCTGGAAAATGATAAATCAGGAAAATTCGCAGCGTCTGAGAGCCAACCCCACACAAAGACCGAGGGAGATGAGCTTAAACACACTGTTGAGGAGAAGGCTGGTACGTCATACGGAAAGACTCTCAAGAAGTGGACCAACTGGACTGGACTTGGAAAGGATCGAGCCACGGAACAGCCAGAGAAGGGCGAGAAGCAAGAAAAGCCCCCGAAGGCCGATTCAGCAAAGCCCAAACCTCGTTCAGCTCATGCATACCAATTCGGCAATACTATTATTGTTGAGGATGAGGATGGTGAGGTTATCAAGAAATATACCCTTCCCGGCGGCAAGAAGGCCGAAAAGGGCGAGAAAGCCCCGAAGGAGCCCACCGTCCCTGGTGAAGCACCTGTTCGCCGTGGTCTGACTCGCATGGGAACCTGGTTCGGAATGGAGGAAGAAGGCGAATCCTCTCAGGCTGCCCAAGAAAAGAGGAAGGACGACGACTGGACCGCCGATGACGGCATTCGATTCACTTTGGCCCAGGACCCCCAAATCGACTCTCAAGGCATTGGCCACAAGGGCCGACGTATGAACAAGCAGGAATTCTTCGAGCAGATGAAGGGTCTTGACGCCAAAGGCCGTCGGGATCTAGTGCAACAAACCGACGCACCAGCACCGGTTCAAGAACGGGCCCAGCACGAAGCCAAGAAAGAAGTACAGGCCGAGCAAAAGCAAGAGCGCCGCCTTTCTGCCGCCGCCGTCGCCGCTACCGCTGGCGCCAGCACCATCCCCGAAGAAGACACCGAAGCTCTGGATTCCGAGTCCATCACCGATAGCGACGCTACTGACGACGAGTCTGGCGACCATCACGGCTCCCCTAACGTGGCTGCCTCATTGGCGAAGTTCTCACGTGGCGGTACTTCCGCCGCCCAAGAACGCCGCAACAACCTCAGCCCCGCACCACCCCGTATACGGGACCGGCCTCGTCGCGATTCCGACGACGATGGTACAGAGCGTATCCCACCTTCACGTCTCCGTCAAGCCGCTGGTTTGACCGCGCCCCCGCGCCAGGTTGACGACGACACAGGCGAGACCCCAGCCGAGCGTCGCCGCCGTCTGGCCGCCCTGGGCGTTGAAGGTGACGAGTCTGAGAACGATGATGGCTCGGAGTCGGATGATAATGCGATCCTGGAGGAAGACTCGGACGTTGAGGATAATGAGAATGGTAACTCGAGCCAGACTACGAGCAAGAACCAGAACCCCGAAACACACAAGCCATCTGACCAGTCTTCTCCATCTGGATCTGGATCTGGTTCCGGCTCTGGTTCCCAGTCTGCCTCTCGACACATCCCACGTGTTTCATGGGGAGGCGAGAAGGGACGTGAGCTTTAAGCGAGTTTGTTCAATAAAGCCGTCTCGCTATCTCAAGGGGTCAATTGGATAAAAGTCTTGACTCAGATTGTTTATCCCATTCTCCGTCTCTAATAGTCGTCCTCGGCAATACAGAGGAGAAATCATCGCATTCCTCCGAAGTCTTGAATCAATACTGAAAATGTATTTACCCAGGTTCTATTGCTTCGACCCTTTTGCTTCGACTATATTCATGTATTTTCTTATCTCATCCGCTGTGCATATTAATTGCTCTTGCATGTAATGACCTCGCTTGATCACCGTGATCGACTTGCTCATTTTTATCGAGTTTATATGACTCCTTTTTTGTTCTTGGCTCGCTGCTTTTATTTGCTAGAGCGAAGCGAGTTTAACTATACAATGCATTCTTTATATGGACATAACGCTTGTCTTATCAAAGTGCTTCCTTCCAAGTGGTCATTATATCGTAAATACCTACAGCGGGTGGTAAACAACGTTGGGAAGCAACTATATATACATGCAAAGAACTGCTTCTTATCCTACTAGTAGTACTACAGTAAGAGAAACAACTTGATCTAATTGACAAAGATCGAGGTATCAAACGAGTAAAACCAGCTCCATATAAAACAAGCCCAAGAAAAGAAAAAAAAAAAAGCATTTCTAAACTAAGTGCAATCCAATCCCATTCAACCCATCTTACTCCATAGTACTCTGCGGCCTCATAATACCCCTTCCGAAAAACTCACTAACAACCCCAAATCGATCCCGCGAGCGTGACAACTCCCCCTTGAACAAATCATGCTGGTCCGCGGAATCAACCTGTCGTTGCCGGATAGCGCGCAGGGTCGCATTGGTCGGGGCGCAGACGGGACACTGCGCGTCGTCATCGAGGTTGTTTAGACAGCGCTCGTGGAAGGAGTGTCTGCAGAGGAAGTGGACTGTGGGCAGGTCGAGGGTTCCACCGCAGGATTGGCAGCGGCGGGATTGGAAGACCACTGGTTGGGTGGTTAGGTGGTCTAGTTCTTGTTGTTTGGTTTCTGTTTCGGATTTGTAGCTTGTGATGAGGCGGCGGTTCTGGAGATGGAAATTGGGTTAGTTTTAATATTCACCAAATAGGAATGGGTGGGTGTTGGGGGGGGGGGGGGCTTACGGTGGTGATTTCTTTGCGTTCGCGATCAATGTTATCACTGAGGTACTTCTTCACGCGGCCCATTGTTACTACTGCGTTGTTGCTAAGCGCTTGGATCACCTGCAATGGGGAGAGGAGGCCGTCTTGGTTGATGCGCTGAAGGACTGTGTCTAGTTCGTCGCCAGCTTCTTCGAGGATTTTGGGGCTCGAGGCGAAGTATGTCAATGCGTCGACGTAGAGTTGGGGCTCGTCGGGCCCGTACCGGCGTAGCGCTTTGATGGCGCCCTGTGTATCCTTTGCTGAAGTGAATGAACGGAAAATATCGAGGCGGAGACCTTCTTGCTCGCGGACGAGGGTGGATCCTTCCCTGAAATCTGACAGGTCGGAGAGAAGAAGCACGTTGGATGTGGAGATCGGGATCTAGGTGGGTTAGATATAAGAGGTGATATATGGGCGATGGAATAACTCACGTCTTTCCCTTCGATTAGTTTCTTGGCTTTTGTCTCCCATTCCTGTCTTTCGCCTGCATCCTTCTTCCCCTTTGCCGTGTCCAGGTACATCTCAAACAGTGTCGTGAAAAGATCAACTTTGGCGTCCTGCTTCAAGTCCGGCTGCTGCACCAAAGTCTCCAGGAAATCAATGAACTCCTTGGGATGGTCCACAAATGCAGAGAAGGCTGTTCGCGGCTTGGGAATGTCATAATCTGGCGGAGCATCCTCAACCTTGTCTTCATTTGTCGCTGGCTCAGGGTTTTCAGCCGGAGCTTGTGTGCCGGTGCCAACATTCATATACCGCAAAGGAAGAAGCGCAGCAAGACTTTGTACTGTGCTGGTCGTCTGCTCTTGGGGCTCTTCTGGCTGTTCTACCTCCGTGCGTGGTCGGTACTGGCCAGAATAGTAAACCTTGAACAGCTCTGCTGTCCGCTCAGGGCAATGTGTCAACAATACCCGAGCGTACTTCATCAAATTGTGATAGGCCTGGCACGGATTAGCTTGTTTCCCGCAATGACGCTGAGTAGTTGAGACATACCACTCCGGGATCCAACCGCCAAATGTATTCTACTGCCTCGGCGTACTTCTTAGAGTCTTCGATTAGGATATCCACGACCATGTCATTCTCTCCATGCTTTGTTGCAAGATAGGCTGCTTGTTCATAGTATCCACCTTGACGGCACATTGCAATAGCAGTTTCAAGATCAAATTTCAGCTCACCAGGAGCTTTGATAAACGAGTCTAGCTTGCTTGTGTCTTTGAGCTTTGCGTAGCAGTTCAAAAGAAGCGTTGTGTGATCAACCGTGGCACGGCCATGGTCGTGTAGCTCTTCGAGATACTCAATCAAGTTGTGAATACGTTGGGTGTCCAGGTACTGCAGCAACAGTTAGTGAGAGAAGAACGCCGAATCCCGATTTTGACTGACCTTGCGAATGACCTGAGAAGGTTCAGTATTATCAATGGCCCGGAGATACTGCTGCATAGCAGTATCGTAGTCGCCCCGCTGGTACAAAAAGTCACCATACTTGCGGTAGATGGCATTCTGTTGTAGCGGATCAATGCCAATCTTTTGCGCAAGATTAATAGCGAGGATGTAGAGATTGCGCTCATATAAAATTTCCAGCTTTTGCTGGAGGGTCTTTTCCCGATAACGGAAGACCTACAACGGGTTAAAAGGGATATCATCACAATATTATAGCACTCACATACCTTGCCATCTGTGGTGAGAAGAAACAAGTCACCCCATTCCATGAAAATCCGTTTCATAGGTGACACTAGGGCTTCGCTATGCGCGATAAACTTAAGATCAGTGTCAAGCAGAGTGAACGTGGTCGTGCCAAAGATATCCTCAGCCGGGCTAGCAGTGTACTTCCTTAGCGGATCCAACTTGCTAGTCCCAGCTTTGGGCGGACAGACAAGAGCCACATAGTCACGAAAAGCATCAATAGACGTCTTCGGGCCTTCAAACGCATAGCTCGCACCACGACCCCGCGGACCGTAAGTAAAGATCGCCTCCTCCCGGGCAATTAGAATATCTCCACTCTCTTTATCCAGAGTCATGCAGCCCAAGCCACAGCCCGTATCTTCCAAAACACGCGCAGGCTGGCCCTGTCCTCGGCCGGCGATGACCAATGTCAAAATGCGGCTTGTTGTTGAAATGTAGAGAGTTGTGATGGCGCCAGTTTGCGTTTCGAGTCCGGTAATCGGTTCCTCGGACTCGAATACGATCCGTTGTCGCGCGCCTCGGTCGTGGATCAGGTCGCCCCGGATGATCGTCACGGATCCGTTCGCGAAACCCACTGCTACCTGTGAGAGGTCGTCCACGGCTGCGAAAGCCGATATCTATATCACCGTGAGTAAGTATTGGCCTCGCGTGTTCTCGCTTCACATGTAAACGCACCGGGAACTGTCTCCTGGCATTTTGCACGGAGACCGTTGACAGACACCGCGGGCCACCATCTTTCTTCTCTGTATCTAACGCCCAGACCTTCAGAACCGGTTCGTTGGAGAGATCCTCCGCGACTGTTACTAGCAGAGCGGTATCGTTTATCTGTCGCATGTGCGTAATGGAGCCGGTATCGTGGGCTTTGAACGATCGCACGACGCGGAAGGCCGAGGAGACGATGTGGACGAAGCCATCGGTAGTGCCGACGAAGAGGTTCGCGGAGCCGGTGCAGATACTCGAAAGATCACTCTAGAGGCGACTGTTAGATACGGCGTGGGCTGGAGCAGTGGAAAGTCGAGGCCTTACATTGAAGATTGAGGAGCTGTCCTCTGGTAGCTTCACCGGCGACACGTCGATGAAGTTGAATGCTTTCCACTGTTGCTTCTGTTAGCTACAATCTATCAGGAGGATATTTCGCCTTCTTACTGATGTCAGCGCCATCTCGGCTCGCCATTGATTGAGATGTGAAGGTGACGATGCGGTTCGGAGCTCTCCCCGCTGGCGCTCGGGCCACTTGGTTCCTGACGTCGATCTACGGCTGCCAGGAAGATGTTCTTTTCTACTGCGCGCTTCAAATGATTGTTCGTTTCTGGTGTGATTTATCGCCTGGTTTTGGTTTTTCGGATCTACACATGTAACTAACCATGAAATAACCATAACCAATATGTATTGCTAAAATAAAATGTACCAATATATGCTACGACTATGAGAGCCTGAAATAACTTCGCTACCAAGCTGGAGCTTTCATCACGCTAGACATGATGGTAAGATGCAAAGATGGAAAGAACAAGAAGTGAAAATGATAGTCATAACGGCATCAAGGAACTCTCGTTATTGAGATAGATCCATGTTCAAAGGGGAAGGTTGCGCGTCAGAGATAGGAATCGCTTTGGGATTCTGACTCGGTCGACCGCTATCCTTCATGAAATCAAAACTTTGCTGCAGCCAACTACCAGCATCTGCAATTGCCTGACTGAGATTGAAACTGTCCATTCCCTGGTGGACACCTTGTCCATCCTGGCCTGTTGTTGGCATCGATTCGCTTAGGGTGAGGGGCAAGGATGCGACCTCTGTTGCAGATTGGTAAGTTGATTGGTGATCCAACTGTTGGGTTATTGGCTGTGGACTTTCTTCATCATCCCCTGATTGAGATTCCGCAGTATGATATTCGTTGTCGAGATTTGTCGATTGACTCCTAGTAGAAGGGGAGGGACTTCCGATATTGGCCGTCCTTTTTCTCTTGGAGTTTCTTGTTGTAGGTGAACCTGAGTCTGACCGGGACGAGCGCTGCCTCTTTTCTGTGCTGAAAGCATAGGGTGTAGCTGCATCGAGCATGAACTGCGTATTCATTGCTTGCGTCATATTTCTGTTCGTGGGTTTAAGACTCCGATCATGACCAGCTTGCTCCGTGCTGAAATTGAAAGGTGTAGCTGCATCAAGCATGAATTGTGTGCTCATTGCTTGCATTCCATCCTTGTTCGTGGATCTGGAACGTCGCTCTAGATCACGTCGAATTGACTCTTCTAGACGGTAGAATGGAGTGACATTTGCTGAGTGAAGTGAAGCATTGGGTGAATGCACAGCTCGGTCTGGGTCCGGCGTATGTTGATTGTAATATTCTGGACTGTCCAAGTCGTCTTGAAAAGACTTCTGGGCATGCAACAGGGCAGCCTGGGTCGAAAGCTGGGTATCGGGGCTTAGGGGTGAGTCTTGTCCTGAATCTCCTCTTGGCAGAGCTGTCGAGTGCAATGAAGTTACCCGATCTGAGACTCCCAAAGGTGCTGGCACTTGTTGGGCGGAAGGGAGATCATCGTAGGTGTCCTGCTCAGTTGGTCCAGAGATATCTGTGTTTTGGAATGTCGATGTATCTTCCTCGTTCGCAACAACTTCCGCTGTGACCTCTCCCTCAGCGACAACTTCCCCAGGGACATCTTCCCCTGCAACCCGATCCGCCGTAACGTGGTTTTCTAGGACATCTTCCTCATCTGCGAACCTGGTTTCTTTTGACAAAGTCTTGTGGCTCGTATCTTTCTTTATAGGGTCCTCATTGTGAAGTACTATTTCTTCAGGAGCAGAGGGTTCAGGCTCAGCTTCAGGCTCAGCAGGATCCAATGCTTGATCCTTAGCGGGACTAGGTCTAGCGGGTGCGGGATCGACTGCAGACTTTTCTTTCAGAGGGCTGTCCTCCTGCAAAAAAGTCTCTTCTTGTAGGATGCTTTCATCTTCCATAGGAGAAGTCTTCTCCTGCTGACTCGAATGTTCACGGAGCCACCTCCGATATTCAAACCTCGGCAGCTGAGAGGAAGAATTGACGATTCGGAGAGACGCTTCCTGTGACAAATGAGATCGTTGATATTGCTGGAATGGTGATAATTTGGGAACGGTAGGGACATTGGGTGAATTAGAGGTGGCCGATTGAGTCGACCGTGGGGATAGGTGCCGGTTCGAGTTTGCACGAGCACTCTGGGCTGTCTTCGCTGGGACAATTTTGACAGGAGGGCATTTTGCTGGTGATCCCGGCGTCTGCGGGACCTGGACTTGAACAGAGCGAGGCATTGGTCGACGAGCTTTATCTGACTGGCGAGAAGCCACGGATATTGTTGGCGAGCTCGGCGGTTCGAACTTGGTGAAGTTCATGAGCTTCCGATCCTTCTTCAGCCAGTCCACCGTCCTAGGCGGCATTATTGACTGACCTTCCACTGCCGACGACGGCGGTTCTTTCGATTTGGTGGGAGACCGTCGCGGTGCTCCATTTTGTCCGCCATGCCCCGGGCGCGGGGTGGGTTCCTTGGATTGTCTCCGCGGGGATTTCGAGGGCGAAGAACGGTCTCCAGCTTGCACCGAGGTCCTGGGGGAGTTGCAAGATGTCGCAGGGATCTCTGGGCGACGACTGCTAACCGATAGACCCTCCCGGTATTTCGGAGCCCGCAAATCAGTCTCCTGGACCACCGGCTCCGGGACATTTTTCTGACGAGCCCTCACTGGTGCGCCGGTCCCGCGTGTCCTATTCTTCTTCCACGGATTGGCCCATCCATCATTGAACGGGCCTCGCAGCGACGCAGAGAGAATCAACAATGGCTTGCCCTGCAGATAAGACTCCGCCAACTTCTCAACCCGCTGGCGCTTCGCAGCTCGGGCAGCGTCATCCAGCTCCTCATCCGAGGCAAGGAGGTCATCCGAATCCAGCTCGGAGGGTGAAGGCATGCATGTTTCGAGGGAGGCCGGGGAGACGGGCCGCGGGTAGGGCATTGGGGTTGAGTTTCGCTGAGCGGAGCGGAGATTAATTGCTGAGTGGAGAAGCCGAGGCAGTCGGACACTGCAATGGAGGGATGTTGGGCGGATGCTTGGAGATTGTACTCATTTCTGGCGCAGAGTTAGGCCATATGCAATTGACACCAGGCAGATGTATCTGCTAGAGATGAGTGCCTAACGCGAAAACCACTTAACGCGTTTGATGCCCCAGCAACCTCCAGACCCACGGCAGTGGGGAAATATTATGTCATCATCTATATCCTCCCGAGGTCCCATCTGGGCAGAGCCCTGGGGACGATGTAGAGCGAGTGCTACCAAGTTATATATTGAACATTGTCTACACATTTTAAGTACAAGGAAAGTTGAGAAGAGGGGGGATATATCTAAAAAGACTACCCAAAAATAGCGTAAATTGTCAAAAGCAGTGAATTATACTACATACAAGTACAGCAGTTTCAATCAGGACATCATGGGGCACCTATAGCTGTTGTAATATGCACATATATATGACGGCCTGGCAATCTACATACTACTATAACAACAGTACTTTAAGAAAAGATAAATCATATTCACACGAAGTAAAACTCTGGATAATCAAACACCACAGGCAAAGAAAGAAAATGAGATCTCACCCTCGACCAAAATCAGCAAGTCGAGATGAAAAGAAACGAGACCAAGGCCACACTCCACTTCAATCATCACGCCACAGCAAGGACACTAGTCGGGGGGGGGGGGGATAGAAACAAAGCAAGAACGCTAGCAAGCGGGAAAAGATGACATGACATGAGCAGGCAATTTGTCTATGGCACAGATAATCGAAGTCTCAGAGCAGGGTATCAAAGGCGGTGCGCATATTGCAAGAGGGCAGGAGGGAACGAGTGCGGGTTTGGTGCAGATACACATGCTTCGACGGGATGGGGTTGCCTTGGATTGTTTATTCATGATACATGGGCGCGCGCAAATGGGAAGCAGGAGTTGGAGAGATGGGGGAAATAGAGATGGATCAAACATTGGGCATTCAAACAAAGTGGTAGGGGGTCGGGGGTCATTATGGGGTCATCATCACGGAGTGCTCGGTACGCTCCTTCATTCGCATGGCTTGGGCTTCCAGAGAGCGGGCCATCAGTTTCGTCACTGTAGGTGGATGTTAGAGAGTTTTGTGGAAGATTGGGGGATTTCCGAAACTAACCTGGCCAGACAGCAGCTCGTTCCAAGACACTGGCTGTCGCAATCAATATTTTACATCCGTATCCTCCTTCCACAAGACTGGGTAGCCGTTGCACGACACTCAGTGTGGAAATGGAATTGCCATTTTGGAACTGGCGCTGCATTTTCATCTCAATACTGCCCAGGATGTCCTTGATCTTATCGACCAGCTTGCAGTCCTCGTCTTCTAGCAGCATGACTCCGGGTACTTGAGTCAAGTCGACATCGTCGCGGCCTAGGATACCAAGGTAGGGGCCCACCCGTTCTTGAACAGTGGTGATCCACTCCGCCAGCACCTGTGCACAATCGAAAGCACACAACGCGCACTGGATGGGTAGTTCGCGCGACGAAAACTCGGCAAAGGTGTTACCAAGACGATCCGACATAGAGATGGAATCCGCTGCGTAGAACGCTGCCTTGCGCAGATGCTTTTCACGCTTAGATTGGCCGATCTTGTACATGTTGGCGAGAGTCTGCATGGGCTCGTCTTGCGTCGGTGTCTTGGAGATGGCTAGATCTGATACTCCTAGATCGGCGATGGAGTCTCGTCTCGTGTCAATGTGACCCGTGAGAGACGGATCGACCACGTCGTTTATTGCAGCATCTGGATGCTGGAATATCTCAGTGCCGCGCGCGAGCTCATCCGCCATGCCATTCCAATCACGTTGCCAGAATGCCTCTTTGCATCGGCCTAGGTTGACGAATAAACGAACATAGGCCAAATCTAGAAGGGGGATGCTGTCTGCAGACAGAGGTCCAGCCCCGAACGGATTCGGTCGCTCTAGGCTGTGGACAGGGTTGCTAGCCCATGCCGCTTGCCATGCCCGTAGAGCGGGCTCGATGTGGGATTGCATAGCATCAGTCTCCTGGGCAGTCCATTGTCGGCCCATGTGTCTTTGGCGGGTTTCCCATATATAGTTGTGGAGTGAGTAGATGAGTACCAAGCAGCCGAAAGTACTAGGGCGGTTTTCTGAATTAGACAGATCGTCGGAGTTGTAGAACAGATTTGCCGATTGACTCTGCTCTCGTTGGCTGGCAGTCAAAAGAGAGGTCAAAGCACCAGAAAATGACAAAGTCTTCTTCGAGGCTGTTTGACCGCCCATCTGCTTCCATGCCTGGGGTGATTCGGCTGCCCAGAGATCCTCTTCACAGGGAAGGTCAAGGCGAATTTCCGAATTTGTGAGTGCAGGCGCATGGTTGTAGGCAGAGACGAGAAAGCTGGAAAGAACAAAGATAGCGTAGAGGGTACGTTTCCGCTCCTCCACAACCTTCCAATTCAGCCAATCTCGGCGCTCTTTCGGTTGACTAAATGACGAAGACATCCAGTTTTCTGAGTCACTGGGAGAATCATTTCCGTTGTCACCAGCGGTGAGATGATCTTGCGGCAGGTTCTTGGGATCCAGGTGGTGTGTTAATTCGGCTGCGCGTGCTAGGCTGACCAAGGCAGCACAGTGCGTGCTAGCAATGTCTGCAGATGTCTTGTCACCGCAGGTGTGGCCGTATATCACGTTCAAGAGCATCGCCTGTACTAGCCAAAGCGGAGTGTTGTGGACGGAGCTATCGCGGGAGGAATTTGAACGATTGAGAGCAGCAGACATGTCGGCTTTTCGTCGCTCTTCGAGATACAACTGGATCATCTTTTTCGCGGCGTCGAAGAGATCCTTGGAGGCGGCAGATTCGTATTCGTACAGTGCACCGATAGCCGCCATGGAGAGGATTAGACAACCTCCGCCTCCAGCGACACCGGTCGAGCTAAGATTGAGGTGTCCGCTTGGTGTGCGTAGGTTGTTCGTGTATTGGGGAGCTTGGAAATTGAGGGTGGGGATATGGAGAAACGGGATGTGAGGGTGGAAGTAGGTGATGTAGGCCGAGATGTAGCGCTGCAAGTCCGAGGTGCTGGGCAGTTGACCGGAGCTGTTGAAGCCAGTCGAGCGGGCGAACAACTCGCGAGTGTTTAGAAGTCCACTTGCGGGTTGGGAATACTTGCGATGATTGAAGCCAGTGGGGGTCGACATGCTCGCTAGTAGAGCCTGTCGTGTGGAGTCTGTAAATGTATCCGTTGAGAGTGGTGAATGTTCATTTCGTAGGGCACTATTCGGGAAAGGAACGTTGAGAGGATTAGGAGATTCTCCGTTTGTTGCCAGAGAGGAAAACATACTCTGCGAATGTCCTCCCATGATGGGCTGGCCGACCGAGGTCATAGATGGAGGTGTGGCATACGTCTCAGAAAACGGATTCTGGGCCATTAGAGACTTGGGCGATACTGTCTCCGGGGGGATCCCCAGATCATTCAACGTCGTCGGGGAAAAATCGATCGCGAACTGGTTGGCCGGGTGGTGAGCGGGGAACGGGTTGTGCCAACCGTTGGAGATGGGAATGCGATTCGGGCCATCGAGCATGGCCTCGCTGATTCCGCTCTGGCTACCCGTGCTCATTGCCGATGGCGAGGACTCGTCAATAACCGAGTCGTTGCCATTTCCCAGAACCACACCTGTGTCAAACCCGTTCATCCAATCAAAGTGCATCTCTTCATCCATCATCGGATCCGCAGAGGGTGGAAGTCCATTGTGGTAGTGACCGAAAGGAGACGAGGGCGAATCGTTGAAGCCTTGCGGAGATCCTGCGAAGTGTAATTGCGCTGGGTTGATGGTGCTACCGTGACCCATCAGCATGCCATCGATGCCCGTATCAAAGCTCCCATACACGGGGGCGGTCCGAAGTCCTCCGGACATATCCATAGGAAGTCCGGAAGTTTCGATCTTCGAAAGGCCGTTCATCGAAGGGTGTCCAGAGCCAAATCCTCTATAATCCATGCTTGAGCCAACTGAAGAACTAAGGCTAGGGTGGTATGTGTGACCCGATTGAGTGGGCGCAGATGACGGATTACCCGCACCAGGGATACCCAAGGCCGCCCCATCAACATGGCCTATTGTATTGGCCCTCGGGCGCATCGAAGAAGCTGAACTATTGGCAATGGAGTTCTTGCGAACCCGGTTAGCACCGGGTGCGGCGCCGGTGCTTTCACGGCGACCATTTCTCGGTCGAGAAGACGGCGTGGTGGTCATGTGTAGCTTCTGCTGGTGTCGCAGAAGCAGATCGCGCCGAGCGAAGCACCGGGCGCAGTCCGGACACTCGAATGGCTTTTCCTTTGTGTGCGAGCGCTCATGGCGCTTGAGGTGCTCCAATCGCGCGAACGAGCGACCGCAGGTAGTGCAGACGTGGGGCCGAGGCTTGTCTGTTTTAGGGGGCGGGATGTTGCCATTGGCACCCGCTTGACCGCTTAGGTCGGTCTGCTTCTTTGAGTCCTTTGGAGCTACAGATATATGGGTAAGAATTGCACACAGGGAATTGTCTCAGCCAAACTCACCAGGCATATTTCCCGGAATTTCGTGGATACTGGCGAGGTCCACCACTTTTGGGCTATGGTCCAGATCTTGTCCGACCATACCATCCAATAGCATTCTAGTCTTCAGAAACTCCTCACAGACCAGAGTGTTGACTACTGGTCTCGGAGGTGGGAGGGAGTTTGCGACGTGCGGGAAATTGCTGAGGAAGAGAGGTTGCGTCAATCTTATGATTGACCGAAGATCGCGTCTGCACGATATTTGAAGTTTCAAATTTGTACAATGCGCCGCATCAACGACTGTTCTATCCAAATGACAACAAGTCAGCATGTGTCTCGTATGATGCGTAGAGGGTGCTACCACGACCCAAGGTACCGAGGCAGTCTATCAGGAACCTTGCCGTATGATAGATGAACGGGACCCACCAATAAGAGAAATAAATTTACAGTCGGCCTGTCGAAGGATTCGCTGTGTCCCTGGAAAGACGGGTTGGATGGGTTTCGATTAAGCGCAGGATATGGGGACCTGAGACCGGTATGGGGGGGGGGGGGGTATGGGAGCCTAGTATTGACGGCTGTTGGAGGGTCGGAGACATCAGCGAACCGGACTAACATGGATGATGCTTGGGCATAGCACGGTCAGATCACTCACATCAGACTAGCAGAGCTAGAGCAAGTGACTTTGTATGCTTTAAACTCGGGCATCCATTGAGGGAATTGATCTCGCAAGTTGGAGAGAGTTGGATAAGCCGGAGATAACCGATGGAGGGTAGATAGGCAATTGTCGATAAGCAAGAGAAACCACAACCACACTGGGAAAGCGAAGTTGGTGAAAGGAAGAGGATAATAGGAGAGGTGAAGTAGTTGGGAAGTTCGAAATTGCCTCCGAAGGTTGGAGTATTGAGTCGTTCTACAGCAGAGCGAGGTACCTGGGTCAGGGTACTTACATACACCGTTGGTAGTGGCAGTAGTGGCGGGTAGAGAGGAACCGGGAAAGTAGGTGGAAAGTACTGTGGAGGTACCCACGATAAGAGGGTCCGAGGGCAAAGGTACACCGAAGGTACATACGAGGCAACTACCAACCAGGGCGATGTCAGGCCCAGACAACCAGACAGCAGACGAGCGACAGACCAGCCAACATACGGTACCGATACAGAGCGCAGATAGTGGATCCCAGACACACGGGCTGACCATGCCTGCCAATGATGTCCCCACGATTAACTAGGATGATACCGAATGCGGCATAGACTAAATCTTATAGACACGCACGTTCTACTGGACGCCCACCAGTTCCTAGCTCTGGCTCTGGTTATCAATGAGACTCGTTGGTCTCCACGTAGTTGCCCCCTTAGGATTAGCGGCGTAACGCCAGATTTCACTAGTATTGTGTCATTTTCGGTATTTTATCCTTCGAAACATCCATGGACTAGTTGATACTATTGTGGAATGCAATTGAAGAATGTTTTTTTGGGGGGGGGTTTCAGAAAAGAATTCAGGAATTTGGGGTTACATTAATTGAATTGAATAAACTTATGATTGAACTGGGTGTATATTGAGGCACTCCGTACTCGTATGTAAAGAATACGCGGCTGCACTAACCAAATTGTTGCTCAGGTGGATATCAATTTAATAAATGATTTATCAGTGCTCCGTACTCCGTATTTCATATTCTCTAAGCCCTGGAAGTATCGGAGTGGGCCCGAGAGTTACAAAGAATAACAAGCCCATACACGTTTATAATAATGGTAATATACGATATAATATGTACTATGGAGGACCTCGTGACAGGTTTATCTTTTTTATTTATATTTTTATCATTTTCATTTTACACCTTTTCAAGGCTCCTATTAATGTAGGAAAACCAAATTCCAAGAATCCCGGGGGCGGAGTGTCCGGGAATGATTAAGCGGAAAGATCCGCAAAAGAATAGGCCATGCGCCATTTTTGTGGGGGAGAGAGTCAAAAAAAAGGGTTCGTGTGGGGGATTTCCCAACCTCAGAAACATACGAAATAGATGCTGTTCTACAATTGGACGTGCCGGCAAGGGATATCCTCTGGTTCCTTATTGCACATGGTCTAAAGTGGCGAGGTTATGTAATTCGAGGAAGTAAATGGGGATGCCCTTTTTCTTTTTTCCTTTTTTTTGGGTTCTTGGCTCCCCCAGATTAATTTGCTTTCCCCGGAATCTGCCCCTTGAGCGTTTTCTAGAATCCCCATCCCGTCGCTGTATGGACCTCGGGACTCACTGCACACGTTGCGCCACGCCGTTTTGAGTTTGGGTCGCACGGAACGAAGGATGGATACTCTAGCCCATTGGACATGCAGCCGACTATCGGATCGGTGATCTGGGGTTTATGCCCAGGTGGTGATCCAGTATTTCAGTGCTGACACAGCCTTTGGATCCTTCCAATACTACATTGACTTCAATGCAGACAAAGAGGAAAATGGTCACACGGCAATACACGCTCCTTCGTTGACTTCCCAAGGTTTCTCTTTTTTTTTACTGAACCTCGCGATGTCTGGAGTACTGGAGTAGAATGTAGATTCGTAAGTCGGTCGCACGGACATCCCCTTTGCAGAATCCCCCGGACTTGAATGCACTAGTCAAACTAGCACACTAGAGCGAGTCTAAGAAGGCTGCAGGTGACCCGAGATGAGTCAAGGGTGGTCGAGCGACAAATGAAACAGCAGTGCCGTAAGCCACCCTCCCCAGCTTTGACGCAGTGAGCTATCTCTAAGCTGTGCTGATGCCGGGGTTGATCCGGCTGTTAGGATGGCACTGGCCAATCCGTCAGATGGATGGGTAAATAAGCTGTAACTCAAGGGTTTGAGTTTCCCTTTAAGAGCATTGGCATACCTCAGGCATCCAACCTACCTAGGTATTTCTAATCATCTGCATGCGTCCATGCACGCTCAGATAAAAAGGCACTTTGGTCATATCAATATAATTGCCGTATTAAACTCCCATGAACAACACATCCGACATTTCCGACAGCCACCGAGTATACCCACTGAGTATGCCCCCAAAGCCTGAAATGAACCAAGGCGATTTGGTTCTAGCAAAGACATGTCTCACCTAGGAATTTGAAGCATCGTACAACACTCAACCCCAAACACAGTTCACCGGTGTTGAACACAGCCAATACGATGTTACGCAATCCAAGGCCGTTCATAAATACCATCTAGCCTAAATAGACGGAATTCAAGCGTAGGAAACAGCCTTACCCTAACATCCGCCAGCTCCGACCAATCTCCTGATGCAGGTCCAACACATTGAAGAAGTCATGGCTTTGTCATGAGCTTGGGCACCAGCACCTCAGGGGCAGACGCCACTGACCCCAATCATGCAATGATGCTGTACACTTAGGCACTACACTAAACAGTACACTGTATACCAACCAACAGGGACATCCCTGGACGAACGCTAGCCATACATCGAGCGCCGAGTCCACCAAACGTTATTGCGTAACCGCGCCTCGCGGATGATCTCTATACGATATGTGCGACGCATGTTGAGTATCAAGATAGGTGTATATATGTACGTACGCCTTTTCCAACCCGTCATGTTTTTACGTAGTAATATCCAAGACAATAAATTACAGACGATGAAACACCATCTCAGGCAATGTCTATCAAAATATCCCCAAAAATTCTCCGAATCGCCCACATCCTAGCCCTGCGTGTCACGGGATAGTGGCCAGTGCTGTCATCAACGCGGGATGGCGGAGTTTACACCCCCCTGATCGGACTTTACGCCGTGCCTTTTTGTTTTTTTGTTTTTGTTCTTACCGGGTATCACTACCCGAGTGTCGTTTATTATCGATGAAGAATACACTACGGAGTATATTATACCAACTGAGATAAGGTGCCGTCACTCGCTTAGACCTTAACAGTCTATATACGGAGTAGGATAGGAATGGTAGGTTCCCTTCCCGATTAATTTTGATGTAATCAGATTAGCCTGAAGAAGAATACTGGTGTACCATGTTGATCACTTGCCTCCTACGTGACTTCGTTCAATCTCCTGAGGCTCTGAATTCGCTCACCTGCGTCATTCTAGGTCCACAATGAAACCATTAATACGGATGTCTTATTTGTACTCCGTACCTTTTCATGTGCATCTTAATTAGTTTAAACCAAAAATACATATTAAAAAGGCACCAATTCAACTACTCCCTGTTATCATTCGAGATCGAGCGGCAAAAAGACGTGGGGTGACAGCACCACATCACGGATGATCAGCGCCGGTGGCATTGAGAGAGGACCCAAGGCCTAAATAACGGCAATTGACCAAAAATGATGCCGATCAAGACCAAAGGCGTTGAATGTCGCACACGATCAACTGGCCAACCACATATTAATTTGAAACATGCAATCGCCATCCATGCAATAATAATCCATAGCAGTAGAGTGGATAGCGGATACGGAGACTAGTGGAGCTCCCGCAAGCTCCCATGGAGAATAATACAAGCGGCAATTACATCTTCTTGTCCGTGCAGTTCTCGGCCGTGTACAGTCACTATTCATAAGTTTTAACACCCCGGCCCCACACCATCTTGATTATATAATATTCTGCGGTCAAAATATTTTCTGCAAGATCGTTGTCCATCAAGATCTCTGGCTTTTAATGATTGTCCACACAAGGCTAAGCATCATATTAGGAAAATATATCAAAATACCTAGGAATATGACTTGAACTCGAGAGATACGAGGTCTACCAGTTCATCTTATATAGGCGGTATAGGCGATAAAGGCAGGCGGTACGTGGGTGGGGCTAAAGGGGGTGTTAAAACTTATGAACAGTCACTGTACCTGGATAACACACAAAGTAACGCCCGATAACACGCTGATACGGGGACTATTATTCCAGATATCATTATTATGACTATTGTCCATATTAGCGATAACAAATAACACCGTACAGCTATCAAAGTGGACGAGTTTGTATATTGTTGCTCCGTGCTAGCGTTATATCTCCGGCTAGTACTCCGTCCCGGAGTATCAATACTACATCGGATGCAGATCGCAACAGCTATTATGCAGTAGTAAAATACTCCGTAGTCGGGAAAGGATTTCCCAGCGCATGGACAGGCGCTCAAGCTTACAATCTGACTGGATAACCCAAGTCCCTGCGTGGATGGTCAAGGTTTAGTGTGGGTATAAGGTCGGATCATCCAGAATGAGAGCTGCCAATTGTACAGCTGCATGGGCGTGTTCGGACCTACCCAGGAACAGTGCTTTTTCATCAAGGAAATGAGAAGCATTTGTGGCGAGTACTGGAGTTTATCCAGCGCTAAAATCAGACATGAAGAATGTTTATATTTAGTATTATTTAGTACGGAGTTTACGGAGTACCCAGTCCGATGTACACCGATGTACACATCGATGTGCGTCAAATGTAACATTATATGGCACGTTGTAGCAAGATAGGATGTGGACTAGACACCCTTGTACTTGGAGTCATATGGTCTTTTCAATACATACATATGTATTACTTTACCAGTATATTACGCGATAGGCGGAATAAACCGCCTTCCCCCGATAAGAAACAAAGAGGCTGGACCTGACAAATTGATATCGGAGAGATTATTTGGCCCGGAGAACAGCCGATGTCGCAAAAGAAATCGAGCTATTTTAGCGTGTTTCTGCTTTGCTAAAACGTGAGAGCGGTTAGATCTGATGTGATTGACCGGGCTGGCTCAGGCGTGCATTAGCGGTATTTATTGCAGGCACGATGACGAGAGAGCATTGAATGGATGTTGTACTCTTTTCCAGCGGATTGGATAGGAGCAGACTTGGCCGGTAGATCAGATCGATTGTTTTTCTAGCGCGAGGTACCTTGCGCTTTGTATGCAGTCAGCTTTGAACTTGCCTAGGTAGGCAGCGCTATACACACTGCTTCCAGGCACTACTTCCAGTAGATGTAGCCACTGCCGAGGTATATACAACGTAGACACTATAGACACGCCAATATACTTCGCAACTGACTCCGATGTCTTGAGCCGAGCAACACAAGCACAACAGTTAACTGTCCGACATTGAAATGCGCTCAACAGGCTCCATTCGAATTCATGCATGTCATACCTGGAGCGTCAATCCACTCCACTGTCTCCATGCTTATTGGCATTCCGATATCCATACAATAAATGTCCAATATAGCAACATCGAGTGGGTCGTTTTCGCATTGACACAAAGGAAAAAAAACCACATCCAACATCGCCACAATGCACAGCCAGGGTTGACCTTCTAACACTCTTAACGTATACGAAGTACATATTGGACCACTTATCTATTCCATACTTCCGAATGCTATTGATATTATTTCCATAAAAAAAAAACTATATACAAACAAAGAAATGCATTCGCGGCTACTCCGTCCGCCACTAACCACAGCCCTGGAGGATCATTGAACCGACTGGTCCATTCGTCGCACCCGACTCGGCCCCAGGCTAATTCGCGGCGCCGAAAGGCTACGTGGGATATGTACTAGGTCACGTCATATACAAAGGCCGCATATGTATGGAGTATGTACGGAATACGGAGTATTTAATGGCGCATTGGCGATCTGGCACGGTCCATCCTACGCAGTGGCTTTGCATAGGTGCAGGTTATCCCTGCTAACGCCTTGTACATTTTGTATTGTGAATAGGCGAGGATAGCGAGTTACGTATCTGGGTAATTCCGTGGAAGTAGTGTTGATATGTTATATTTCAAGTATTTTCCGATACACCTGCTCCGCTGATGCTTTGCATTGCAGATTGCCCCTCCCCCTCCAAAAGTAGCGGAATTGTCTGGATCTAATTCCGCTGTTGAACGTGAAGGGTTATCTAGCCCTGAATGTATATCAACCTCATTGACTTGGAGGTATGAGTGCAATTGTAGAGGAATGTCGCGCAAAATGTGTCTATTTACTATGCCAGATATAAAGACAAAATCTTTTTGTTTACCCACCCTAACCATCTGAAGGAAAGGGTCTAACTCCGAGCATAATGATATTGAGGAGCAAAAAATCCACAGAATTCGAATGGTATATGAGCAAGACATGGCACATGAAATTCCCGAGTGAGTCGGAGCGTAGATACATTTTCTTCGTTTAGACACTGATCGTCTTGAAAACACTATCAAACGGACCTGGTTAGCTTGGTTCATAACTCATCATCAAGAATATAACATACCTGAATCCATTGCTGCCGGTCGCCATGAGCGTACCGGGCATCTGTGCCTGCCAGTGGAGCTCCTTAACAGACTCCATGTAGTGCACGAATAGCAGTTGCGAAGGAATGTCGGCCATGTTGGCCTGGCGGCTTTCTTCGTCGTCCAGCTCGACAGCAAGATCCCAAAGTGTGACAGTGTTGTCTGCGGAGCCAACAGCCACCACACTGTCGTCTGAGGGGTGCCATTCGATAGTGGTGATGGGCTCCTTGTGGAAGTCGAATGATGCAACGGGGGTAGAGGTGATCTGAGCGGAAGGTGCCGCGGCATTGGGCTTCCAGTGACGCAAATCCCAGACCGCCCACTGTCCATCGTCGGCACCGGTGGCCAAAAGGTGAGCTGTCTGGTTAGACCAGCTCATAACGTTCACGTCGGTGTTAGAGACCTGGACGTCAACGGCGGGCTTGCGCGACTTGGATCGCACATCCCAAACCTTAACGCTACCGTCACTGCTCGCGGACGCAAATACATTGCGCTCGTTGGGGGACCACTGCAATTCCTCAATCGAGGAAGCGTGGCCTGTGAAAGGCCGGGTGTCGGTAACCCAGCCACCACCTTCAGTGCGAGTGGTAGCATAGATCAATCCGTTATTGTCACCGGTCAACAGCTTTCCAAGAGGCTGGAGCGGGGACCAGTCCAATGCATATCCTTCGGTTTTGTGCATGCGCAGGGTGGAAAGAGGCTTAGATGCCGAAGGGGGAAGAATAGTGCCGGGAACATCGAAGCTGGAAAGGTGGGCGGTGACATCGTGAATGACGACTTGCGAGTTCTCGAGCCAAGTCGCGGTAAGGGTCTGCGGGGGCTTGGAGTAGTCACCGGACTGGGAGGGGGTCTGGTGGGTACGGATGCGGTTTGTCGTTGAGCCAAGCGGGATCGACTTGTGCTCGAGAATGGGCTCGCCCATGTCATCGTCGTCCGAATCACTGTCTGAATCCTCACCCTCCTTCTCCATCTTGCTCAGACCGCTCATCTTGAGCACCATGAGTTCGTTGTCCTTGGATTTGGAGCCCTCGGCTTGTGTACCAGTAACAGCGTAGACAGTAGCGGGGTAGGTCTTGCGGTTATCACCGAGTGAATCGCGCACAATATCGAAGGAAAGGCATGGCCATGGTGTGCTGAGTGTGTGAAGCATATCGTAGGTGGAGGGATCGGGGGATAGTGTCTCTCCGGGGGCCAATTTTGTTCGTCCAGGAATGAAAGTCTCCTTGTCGACATCCATAGCTTCTATAAGATTTAAATATGGTCAATTCAGTTGAACATATTTAGAGATTCAGGTAAATAAAGCGCACCCTTCTCTTCTTCTTCGCGCTCCGCATCTGGGCGACCATCCACTCCGGCCTCTAGGATCTCATCTTCACTCTCGAATTCATCCTCGAACTCGTCTTCGAACTCCCCCGCCTCGTCCATTGGGGCATCTGCAATTGGCCGCTCACCAGCCTTGAGGGCGGCGGTGTTCTCATCCACATCAGCACTTCTCTTGGACATCTTGAAATGCGTGGAAAAGTGATAATTATAAGAGTGTCGAGACCAAGGAGGGGGATGTGCGATAAGAACTTTTTTTTTTCCCGTAAATTTTGGCAACAGCGTGGGAGCGGCGCTAAACCTATCGTGGTTTAGCGTCAGATCACAGTTGCCCGCCCTCGAGCTGAAGGTACCGGAGAGAAGCCCTGACGTTCTTATTTGATGTGCCTGGGCCCTGCTGTTTAGGAATTACATACTTGGGAACATTCATTTCCAGCCTGGTTCCTGCATTTGTTTGTTTCGCTTCGGAGTTTCGTCGAAACCCTACCCCCCCAATTCCCTCTGTTTACTCAGGGACAACCCTTGTCCGCTTGAACTCCCGAGAATAAACACTGCTCTCGGCTTCTTCAATTTTCTTAAAACAATCCCTGGAGTCAATACATATGCAATCTCGCTAGATTGTGCTGGAATCTCAGCCCTTTGTGATATTGGTTAGTCACCTCCTGAAATCCTTCATCCCACACGTATATGCTGACAATCGAGACTTGTGTGACAGATTGCATCTCTGACTTCTACACCAAGACCGATCGTGAAACGCCATGGAGTTCCATAAGCCTAATTGGGAGCCTCTTGTTCCCCCTGAGGTGGAAGCGCCCGCTGTTCCTGTCGTTGCGGAATCTGAGAAGATTGCCCCAGAGGATCAGATGGAACAGGCGCAGGAGCAAGCACACGGACAGGGACAGGAGATTCCGCCCGAGCAGCCTCTGGAACAACCTGCCGAACAACCTCTGGACCAACCTTTGGAACAGTCGGCACCTGTCATGGTCAATATCGAAGAGCCGGCTTCCGACCACACAATCAGCCGTGCCGCCATCAACACGGGTTATAACAGCGACTCGAAGGCGCATTACCACTCCCGATCGACCGAATTTCATCAATCTGCTCCTGAATATGCCGCCCAAGATACCGATCAGTCCCGGCAGAACTCATCTCCATTGCTCAACCACCACCCCCTACCTGTTCCCAATTCCAGGCCCGGATCTGGACTCTCCAGTGGCCCGGAACGCGCCCCTGGTGTTTCCCAGTTGCAGCAACAGGACGCCAGTCAGCGCCAAGCTTCCCAGGCTAATAAGAACAGCGTGGTGATTAAAGTTGGTATGGTAGGCGATGCGCAGATCGGAAAGACCAGTCTGATGGTCAAGTACGTTGAGGGCAGCTGGGATGAGGATTACATCCAGACATTGGGTAAGTTGAGATTTTGCTCGCTCGGTAGCTCTGTTCTTTCTAACCGAGGACTTGTCTAGGTGTCAACTTTATGGAGAAGACAATCTCGATTCGCAACACTGAAATCACCTTCTCGATTTGGGATCTTGGTGGCCAGCGCGAGTTTGTTAATATGCTACCACTTGTCTGTAATGACGCCGTGGCAATTCTTTTCATGTTCGATCTTACTCGCAAGAGTACATTGAACTCAATTAAGGAGTGGTATCGCCAGGGACGTGGCTTCAATAAGACGGCCATTCCCTTCCTGGTGGGCACCAAATATGATCACTTTGTGAACTTCCCTCGTGAGGATCAGGAGGAGATCTCTATTCAGGTACGTCGTGATTCTCGTCTATACCGCCACAGCAACTAACATTTTTGCAGGCCAAGCGATTTGCTAAGGCGATGAAGGCTAGTCTGATATTTAGCAGCACCAGCCACAGCATCAATGTGCAAAAGGTACGTTGCAATCGTCCATACCCTATTGCTCGGTATATTTCAAAGTATGATGAGACACGTGCTGACCCACTGCAGATCTTCAAGATCGTTCTAGCCAAGGCATTCGATCTGAAGTGTACCATTCCGGAGATTGAGAATGTTGGCGAGCCCCTGCTCCTCTACAAGAATGTCTAAGAATTGCCCGTTTGCCCTGACGATGATGTACATTGGGACGAAGTGACGCTGCTGATGATCGACGCTGGCCCTCTACCCTCGCTGCTTTACCACTTTGTGAATTTCCCTTTTCTTTTCTCCAACGATGTACTTGACCTTTCTTATGTCTGTATCACAGCCTCGGGCTCCTCTGGACAGGTTGCATGCTATCAGTCGGAGATCTCGAGGCTTGTTATTTTTTAACTGCTACCCTTCTCCTTGTCATTTTCTTTGCTTCATCTTGTTCCTTCATTCATCTTCGAATGTACCTAGTGTTCCTTTTTCTTTTTGTTCCAGATGAGGGCTTCACCGGCTTTAAGGCGTTTGGGAGTCCCGAACCGTGATATTCTGGAAATACATTCAAACCTCTTCTGTTTACAATGCCTCGAGGGCTTTATTGTGTATATTGTACGGAGTAGATATATGTTGTGTTGTACATAGTCCGTACAAAGTTCCAAATATAGATCTGGACCCATGGGTACTCCATACATGGCCCCAGGGCTGACCCCTCTTTAGTTGAGCCTCCTATTGTTGTTGTTATTGTTGTTTATGTATTTCTTTCTATATTGATATTTCCCTGCATTTCTCGAGATGAGATAGCTGAAATCAATTATTAGCAATAATCACTGTTGCGATAATTATCCTGAGCGTTTCAAAGTGCCCAACAAGGCTACTTTCGCCCCCGCCAAGCCAAGGACGAGGTACCTAAGCTCGAGCTGTCTAATTCTTCTAGACACGTCTTGACTTTCCCCCCAATATAGGCTCAGGCACCATGGCCGAAGATCCTCAGTTGAATTCTATCCAGCAGCGGATCGCCGCCCTCAACCAGTCGCAACTGGCCCGCCCACCGGGAGGCCCTGGACCATCATTCCGCCCAACCCCCGAACGGAGCGCGTCAGCCAACAACCCTCCCTCATACGATGCAGTCGGCTCTGTGGTGGATCGAGCATCTGTCGGAAATGAACCCGCAGATGAGAGAACCCAGAGGCCGGTCCTGCGGCCGCCTCCAATGGAAACTCTCCGGCCTGAAGTGAAACCAAAGCCAAAAGCCCCTCCGCCATTGCCCACGCGAAGATCAGATCGCCTGCCTCCCCCCACACCAGCCCGTCCTACGCTACCACCGCGCCGACCGACGGACCAAAAGCGCCGGCCCTCCCTTGAATCGGTCACTTCCGGTGCGTCATACTCGACAACGTCAACAGCTACAACTGCGGGACGAGGCACATCGACAACCTCGTTAAATTCCACTGGGAACAATCGCATCAAGGCGCCTGCATGGGGCGAGGCGGAACTGCCTAAGCTGCCTCCCCGTCGACCGAAGGAACAAGCTAGTTTAGAACCGCCCCCGCGGCCTACGATTAGTAGTAAGAGGAGCTTTGGAAGCCTGTCTGCCCGATTGACCGCCAAACTACCGGGGTCCAAGCCGCCCGTTCCCTCTCCCCCAAGTCGGCCTGAACGGCCGAATCAACCTCCTCGTCCTACGCAGCCTCCACGGCCTACCTCGTCTCCAAATCCTAGCCAGCCACCCCCACGCTATGAAGCTGAAGAGGAACCCCCGGTGCCTCGACTGCCGCCACGCCGCCCATCCGGGGTACATACAGACACAAATGGAACTGGTAATGACTTGAGCATCAATCTACCAATTCGAAAGACATTGCCTCCTCCACCAACGGCTGCACAAATCAAGGATGCTAGGCAGCTCGGGTTTGGTAATACAAGTCCACCCAAACCCAGCGGAACTGCCCCCAATGGAACACCACCACCTATTCCACATGGCTCCCGTCCGGATCTATCCAAAATTTTGGCTACAAAGCCACGTCTCAATGGGTCAGCTGTGTCTCCAACCCCTCCACCCCCCACATCAGACACCGAATGCTTGGTATGTCGGGACTTCTCCGGCCCTGATAGCCATGCAGCCCGGTATCCTCGTGAATCACTTCCCACGCAGGATATGAAGTGGCTGGCCAATGAATTGACAGCACCGTTCCCATCCATGACAGATAAGGCACGCGCCATATTCACCTGGTTGCATCATAACATCTTCTACGATACCTATGCCTTCTTTAACAACTGTGTGAAGCCCTCCACACCATCCAGTACTTTAGCATCTGGAATGGCAGTCTGTGAAGGTTACGCAGGGCTATTTGCAGCATTAGCCACCCACGCCGGTCTAGAGGCAATAGTAGTCGGCGGCCACGGCAAAGGCTTCGGGCACGAAGCTCTTGCTCCAGGGGTCCCGGTACCCCCATACGAAGGCAACCACGCCTGGAACGCCGTCAAAATTGACGGAGGCCGATGGAAACTAATTGACTCCTGCTGGGGCGCAGGAGCAATAGAAGGCGCCGGTCAGCCATACAAGCAACGATTCGAGCCAGCGATGTTCTCAATTCCGAACGAAGAGTTCGGCCTAAAGCACTTCCCCGAAAACAAACGCCACTTCTTCCGTGAGGACGGCCGTCCCGATCTAACCTGGGAAGAGTATATCCTCACAGACCCAGAACGACCAAACGGCGTCGAAGACCTAAAGGTCTACAGCGATGCCGACAAGCGCACCATCGGCCGCAAGACCTTCCACCCACAGGGCTTGCACATCTCCATCAGCACGCCGGGTGCAATGCGCTTCCAGTTCGGTCTCCTCTGTCCGCACTGGACGCTCGCTCGCCACAGCCACATCCAACATGCAGGCTTGTTCCTGCTTATGATCCATGGTGTGGATGGACGCGAGGACGACAGACTACCTTTCACGCATGTATCAGGCTCCGGACCCGCGGGCGGTGGCGAGTTCTGGTATGTTGATGTCCCCAGTGCGCGTATGCTCGGTGCGCCGGGTCAGAAGCTGCAGTTGGCTGTGTTGACTAGCTTTGGGGATCGGAAGGATGCTAGTGGCGTTACGGCGCAGGAGTTCCAGGAGAAGGTTGGCCGGGTCGGTATGGCTTGGGCTTATGTTGCTGAGTGGGAGCTGGTTAGGTAGATCTCTTGCCTATGGCTGGTGCTCTAATATTAATATAATGTTTGTCTTTTGTTGGGTCGACCCTTGCTTTCGCAGGGTGTGCATATACCCAGGTGTATCTTGCCAGTTAGATATACCATTTGGTGACCCTTGACTCACTATGAGTGCATGTGTGTTTTTTCTTTTTTTTCTTTTTGATATTTTTACAGTATAGCGTGTACATTGTCTGTTGCTTGATAGAGTTGTAACAGTAAGAAGCACCACTAATTACACAGCTGAAGCAAAGCAACCAGTGGAACAACTGGTGTCCGACAAACAACCTAAATCAAAGCACTGTCACCATAGGCTTATGAATGTGCATAGTTACCTAGGTACGCCTCTGCCTAGAATGGGGATCACCCGTCCTACTAGCCATCATATTGGCCATTCCCTTGGTGAGATGAGCATGTCACTATTGTATAGCATCTAATATAACCAATCGCAACAATGCCTAAATACATGTATAGGTATGATGATTATCTTTGTACTGTTTGTTGGTTGTTAAATAATACCTAAGATATATAAGGGGGTGTATGTCATGACCACTCCCAGAGAGAGTCGCAAGACATATTACATGTATGAGACAATATATGTATGAAGTCACGTGTAATGTCACGTGACCTCGCTTAACCCTCGCACGACTATACTAGTGGAACTCGGAGCATGTTTGAAGGCTCAGAGTTCAGTTTGAATACACGCAGTACTAGTTGCCATACATTCGCAGTAGTATTTGTATACGTATTAAGATCCCTGTCACTCTGATCAATTCAACTAAGACCCTGCATAGTGGGGTCTTCACAGTGTAGGGAAATAACCTTGGAACAGTGACTGGCTTACCCGCGGACATCAAAAATAATAACAACATCCATGGATGTATTGTACATCTATACCTTATGTCAATTTAATAGAGGAAGGCAAAGAAATTAGAATAATTAATTACCGTGAGAGTGACGGTGAAAGGCGAAGCAGCTCTGGACCTCAGGAGCAAACATACAGGGCTACCTAGGTAGGCTGATAAATTGATTAATAACACTTAAACGCACACCCATGGACATTTAAACCCCCAAACTCCCAACTTCTTCAACATCCACAAGTCATTCAGGTCCCTGATCAACAACAATGCCTTCCTTAATGGATCTCCCCCTGGAGATTCGTGGCATCATCCTCAAAGAGGTAATCAATGGCCATCGCACCCCACCAATATCTCCATCCAAATTGAACATGGTACATCTTCTGGACATGGAATACAAAGCCAATATCAGTCGTTTCCAACCATATTACGAGCAGCGTGATACGCATAGCCCATCGAACAGTCTCTCCCTCCTCCTGACAAGTCGTCAAGTCTCAACTGAAACTCAATGGATACTAAATCGAACGATGAACAACTATGTCCTTGATATCTCAGTTCTGAATGATCTAGATCTGTTTACAACCTGGGTCTCAGTCCCACAGCTTACAACCCATCTATCTACGCTTCACGTGGACATACGCCTTTTCGGACACATGATCACCAGCAAAGAGGGGCGTAATCAAATAGGCTGTGGTGGTAGACTCGGATTCCATTGGTCTTTCTACGCCATACTAGAGAGATTCCTCCGGTATGGACCAGTGGGCGTGAAGAAAGAACACACGAACGAGTGGGGAGACCCCTGCTCCTATGGTAACCGTAAAATCTGTGTTGAAAATCTCATTCTCGACTTTCACTCCGCCGAGATGGAGCTACCATATCCTCCCGATAACCTGGGATACGGAGCGTGGATGGATAAACATGGAGGCGGAAGCCAGCCGATCAATGAACAGGAAGACGAAGCCGAGTCTTTGGCGTACAAAACACGTCCAGAGTGGCTATTGTGCTATTTGGAAAATTGGTTGGAATTTATCATTGATATGAGCTACCATGCGGCGGAATATGGGGGATTTATCTACAAGAGAATCGGTACCATCTCCATGCTGGTGGATGGGAGGCTAAGGACTACCATTGATCTTGCGGGGATATTGGCTAGGTTGACATTTTCTAGCCCCGCCGATACAATGGGGCATCTGCAATCAGAAATTCGGTTGTCTAAGTTTTGGAAGTGGAAGAAAGCGACACTCCGAAGAAGGGAAGCTCTTGGATTTCCTGTTGTGTGGCCACAGGACATGGAGAGGGAGTGATTGATCCTGGTTTAGATAGATGAAGGGTACTTGGTGTTTGTTGACATCGATGGGGGGGATACTTGAATGATGATACAAATGTGATATTCTTTCAATCGGCCATGATATAAATGAAAGCATACTATGTAGGTACATACCTAGGTAGTCTTCCAAGGTCAGCAATAACATCACAAGTTGGTCGATAGAGGGAGGAAGGAGCGACCTGGCTTACGGGCGACTAAGAGTCAAAGTTGTATTAACCTACCTACCTACTAGTTATTTAATTAATAATTTACAAGTGTATCAAAGGTCCCTTGCACAGAATATGCTTTTTATTGCCTTCTGTACACCCAAAAGAGCATCTAAATAGAGCATCCAAAAGACCAACAAAAAGGCATAACTTGTATTTCGTAATTGAACTAATTTGTATACTCTATAGTTAGTAATTTCATAGTGTTAAACCATATTGAGTTTATTCTTATTTATTTCAATAACTAGACGGGAGATGGGCTTTTTCAATCAGATGACTGACCTCTCTCTCTCTCGCTCAGATAGATGTGGTACATATCTACGCGAAAGAGAAACCGAGAAAAGGCTGTACTTTCTCCCGCTGGACGCAAGATCGCTTGGTCAGAACGATCGTGCAATCTTACTCCTCTTTGGAACTCTGGTTTAGTGTGTATGGTCCACTGGAGCTGTCTTCGATGGTCTCTCGACCTTCCTTGTTCAAGCTGGAGGACTTAATCTGGCAGAGTTGACCCATTTTTAGATTTTATCGTGGGTCTCTCGATCTAAGGCGGCCCACGTTATACGGGCGAGTACGCCCTCTTCCGTGACATTCAGCTTAGCATCATTCATCAGCACAAGGTCGAAACCCCTAATTCCGCCGAGGGAAAGCCCTGCATATACGACAATGAGCGCAATATGAGACATCTCAATAAAATATATACTGTATCGGTGTTTTTATCTATGTTGTAGGGCTAAAATGGGAGGTACCCCGGATTTTAGGTGTGCCAAGCACAGTCCCCTGTGGATCAATAGATTTGCAATTTGGCGACAAGGCTGAAAGAGGGGAATGCCAATTAGCTTGCCTCATTTGGAAAATAGCATAACTCAGATCGCAACATCCATGGATGTTTACCCCTATAGAGCTTTGCTGGAAAGTGACGGTTATCTAGCCCCCTTGGAAGCGAACCTTAAGACGTAGCCCCTATATTCCAACAAAGGAGGAAAGTTACTTTTAGGTGAGATAGAACAGAAATGCCTCAACATGTACTCCGTATACGGGGGGGGGCCTAAGGTCTGGCCAATCGCGGCTTTCCCCTTCCGTTCTAGTGCTCACTGGCAATCTCCACCACCCAATAATAATTACATTTCAGTCAGTAATTTTCCACCTGCTTATGTTGTAGGCGCCCGCGCAATATGTGTTCCAAAAAAGTGGATGTTTATGAGACTGTGTCATTTGAGAAAAAGTCGAGAATACTACATTATGTATGTAAATTTCAAGTGGTGGTGTCATTGATAGATGAGCTACGATAAGATGTTTGCTTACTTTGTTTTATTTGGTTTGTTTGTCTAGGGTCCAGTGTTTTCCAGTAGTTTCTGATTAGCTGGGATGGTCCATGGGTGGAGTCATCACTTTTCCAAGGTTACCTCTTCAGGGTGATCCCGCACGTGGACACTTTCCTTAAAGAGCGAACAGCCCGTTAAGCATGAACCCGTAAGATTGCCCATGGGTGTTTGCCCCGCCCTATGGACATGGACCCCTTATTTTTTTAATTTCCCATCATAATCTTTCTCTCCCTCTTATCAAGCTTCTGTCTTCAATTTCCCTCCCCTTCCCTTCAGAGGGTGTTGTTGGCACCATGAAATCTTCATTGCATCGCCCGGGAGATCTCTCCCTCCGTGGGCAGCTTGAGGATTCAGCCCTCTTCGCCCTCGATGTTGCCAGGTCCCCTCAGCTCTACCTAGACGCTTCTCGCACATATTTCTTTTCCATCACTTTCATTTCTCTCATATTATCTAAATCCTTCCATCTCTGCGTCCATCTCACGTCGCTAGCCGTCCCCTCCCTCCTCCCGTGGGGCCCTACCTTTTTCCTGGTGGATATCCTGATTATTCTCGTCGCGTGCTACCTGACACGTTCCTTCGAATCGCGGATCGCTCAGAATGTAGCCGCCGTTGTAACTCTTTTATTCAGGTGAGCTGTCGTTTGGATTTATACAGAAATGGTAAATCGCTAACCGCACCCTAGTCTATACATTTCGTCGATCACTTCCGCCAATATCGCCTTCTATGTCCATACAGGCGCGGAGATCCCCTGGCGGCAACCGGAAAGTTCTCATGAGGACAATCGAACTACCGCTACCCAGACTGTTCTGTCCATGTTGACTGTCGCTTTCTTCGTCGACATATTGATTATGGTCGGCGCGTACTTCGCCACACCATGTCTATTCCGAGCCACCGAAGCTTTCCTGGAGATTTGGGGTTCGCTTTTGCTCTCCCCTTTCCGCCGATGTGTTCGACGAAAAGCCTCGGCAGATCCAGAGACCTATCAGCAGATTGAAATTGATGACTATGACGAGGGTAACAATGACAGCGACTCCGTGTCGCAATTGGATGTACCGCAAAAGCAACCCGTGCAAAAGAAGAGCCGGTCATTGCTGAAGCGCGTTATCACTATATCGTGCGGCGTGATCATAGTACTCCTCAGCTGCATTCGTCCCCGCGGTGCGGATTATAGTTATCTCTCCAAGTCTTTGCCTCTCGCGCCGTTCGGCAGCCACGAATATTCGCCCGCTCAGGAACGTCCCACATCGACGAGTGGAAGTGCCGCTCCTGAAAGTGCCCCGGAAAGTGCACCATCAAGCGCTCCATCACGTACTCCAGCAAGTGCTCCAGCAAGCGCTCCGTCGAGTGCTCCTCCGTCAAATGTTCCATCAAGTGCTCCAGGAAGCGGCGCTAACGGAAATTATACCTCGTTACCGGCTGATTTCAGCTGGCTCGAAGGCCACACCGCTCTGGACTCTTTTCCCACATTTGACTGGTTACCTTCGTACAATTCGTCAGATGGCTTCCCGGATTGGTCTCCCTTCCGTATCAATAAGCATGAAAAGTCTGACTATGTGTATGAACATTATAACCCGCTGAAAGACCCTCTGCACACGCCAAACCTCCAGAACGATATTTTGGGGCCTATTCGTGAACTTCTCCACGACGGAAGTGTGAAGATTAAGCATGTCATTCTCATTAAGCTTGAAAGCACTCGACAAGACGTGTGGCCTTTCCGCTCAAACTCTTACATCATGAAGCACATCAATGACTCTTACCCGGACGGTATCCCTGATGACGTCCAAGATAGGCTCACTAAGCTCACCCCTACTGCCGAGCGTTTAACCGGATTTGAGACCGGGTTCCGTAAGGAAGGGGATGATTCTCCTAAGCCCTATGGTGGTCTCAGTGCGAGAAACGCTTATACCTCCGGGACCTACACGCTGAAGAGTATTACTGGCACTGTGTGTGGAGTGAATCCTATGGCTGTCGAGGCCAACCTCGAATACCTACACGATATTTACCAGCCTTGCTTGCCGCACATACTCGAGGCATTGAACCAGCAGCCAAACATCAGTACTCAGGCAGACACCAATACTCAGACAGATGACTGGACTTCCTGGCCGTGGCACACTATGTGGATGCAGTCACACCCCGACGACTGGGATAAACATTACATGCTTCATCCTGCTCTGGGTTACAAAGATATCATGGCAAAGAGAACAATCGATGCAGATGGTAAAAAATACATCCCAGAAGAGACAGAAGAGGAAGAGGAACATGGCCATGAGGATAAGTTGCTGAAAAATTATCTCCGGGATGTCATTGACGATGCTAAGAAGAACAACACTCGCCTCTTCCTTAGCCATCTAACACATAATACACACACTCCGTATTATAAACCTGGTGATTATGAGGAGATGATGGGAGATTTGTCGAATGAACGGAACGAGAAGTTGAACCGATACCTAAACACCATGGCCTACCAGGACGAGTGGATATCCGATATCCTGGAGCTTCTTGATGATGCCGGTATTGCCGATGAGACCCTTCTTGTCATGACCGGTGACCAGTAAGTTATGCCTATATCTCGCAGCCTCTCCAGCCTCTAACTCCATCTAGCGGTCTATCACTTCCAAATGACGGTGGAATAACTGCCTGGCATTCCCCTCACGTGGGCAATTTCCACGTGCCGCTATTTTTCTCGCATCCTAAGCTGCCCCAGCTGGAAATTAATAATGCTGTCCTCTCCACCCAAATTCTCCCTACGATCCTCGATCTTCTCGTCGAAACATCCTCGATTGACGAGGACTCGACTAAGATCATCAAAGATCTGCTCCCATTGTACGAGGGCCAATCGATGATCCGCGAACTCATACCCGAACACAACGGCAAGCAAGAATGGCACTTCTCCACGATGAACCCTGGCGGAACGTGGTTCACTATGCGAGCAGCCGCACAGCCCTACCGCTTGGTCGTGCCTCTTAAGCCCGACGCTAAGTGGCGGTTCACCGATGTCGTGGCCGATCCCTTCGAACTCAATCCTCAGGAAGATCTCCAACTCTTGTTCCTGGTCGACGCTGTGCGAAAGGAGCACGGTCCTGAGGCCGTGAAGTGGCTCAGCGAGGCGGCCCATGTCGCTAAGTGGTGGATTGGGGAGAACCACCGCCGCTGGAAATATGATCCTAAGAACCCGGAGAACAATTGAAGTCCTATCGGGCGGAAATGGCGCCGTGCTCTCTGATAGCAACGCCTATTGAGGTCGAAAGCCGTGTGTTTCACGGGTATAGGTCCTGGTGATGTTGATTAAGTCACGTTCGTGTACATAATGAGGTCCGGAGGGGTGTTTTGTATATTAATTGTCGGGGTGTTAATAGTGCCCGAGGTAGAACTATCTGTATTTTCCACAAATGACTTTCGATCTTGCCAAATGATCTTCCAGATGTAATCATCTTCATGTATTTATAACATACTTTTGTGGCTCTCCAATGCGATGTTGCTGAAACACCTGAACCTCAACGGGACCTCGGTTTCACAGGTGAATTAGTATGCGATATCACCAACTCACCTGGTGGTAGACGTCATTCTATGCAAGGCTAAGAGTTGTGATGATAGTCAATAGCTATTTCTGAAAACAAACAGCTCGAGTTGCGATGGGTGAATATGTGGTCGAGATGCAGAATAGAGGGTTCACGTAGGGGAGTGGGGATGGAGGAAACGAAAGAGCTTGGGGTAATACACTCCAAACTCTAGCTAATGAGGTTCCACCAAGAAATTGAGTTTATCCAATGCCAGCGCTTTATGTCCAAGAAAGGTTGAGGATTTTGTGGAATTCGATCGGCACACCAATGAGATAGATGCAAAGCCGCAAGCTTAATATAAAATCCGCCGAGCCTGCTTTCAGTACTCCGTAGAACCGATGATTTCCCACGTTGTTTTCTCCACAGAGCGAAACTCTCGACTGTTGCCTCGCCCTAGATTGGACCTATTGTACATATGCTACATCACTCGTCAGCTCACATTCCCAGAAAGTAATAGAAAACAAAGGCTTGGATCACGAAAATAGAATCCATTCCTCCTTGAAAACAGCCTCTGATCACTGAGTCTGTGCTCGTGATGACGTCTATTTAGTGATTTTCTGTCTAGGCCAGGTGAGCCTGAGCGGTATTGTAAAGCGCCAGCATCCCATATAGGAAAGGCCCCCACCCGTAGACATTATCCTGTCTATATGGGGAATACGGGGGACGGAGGACGGAGGTAAGTAAGAACCTAT
Organism: Penicillium palitans; assembly: GCA_019190355.1. Classification (NCBI taxonomy): domain Eukaryota; kingdom Fungi; phylum Ascomycota; class Eurotiomycetes; order Eurotiales; family Aspergillaceae; genus Penicillium; species Penicillium palitans. Next base: position 39,451 of record JAHAQQ010000043.1, on the reverse strand, counting down.
ACATGACCATTCTTGGACCGGACCTGAACTAGACTACCATGGTCCGTGCAATGACAGGGGGGACGGAGAGGAACGGGCCTTCCAAGGTTCACCATCGATGTAAGTGGCGTGAGGATGAAAGCAAAAGCCATGTGGACAAAACATGTGAGAGATCATCCGCACTAAGCACCAGGCTCCAGAGAACAAAAAACTACGGGGCAATGTTGGGGGAATGTTGGGGATGTTGTCTCGGTGAGCGCCATTGGGATTTCCCCAGTCCTCCACATCTTTCCCACGCGGGGAATGTCACATCAGACAATGAGAACAGACTCGAAACTCTAGATGATTATGAACGTAACGTGGAAAATTATATTATTAAATCCACCTTGAATCCATGTAGCCAGTGACAAGACCGAATGACTGAAACACAATTTACTTTGCAGCAAGCGAACGACCAGAAAAAATAAACAAGAAAAAAAAAAAAAAAGCAGACAACAATAATTGCCACTACTGGTCTAGAAAAGGAAAAAACTCACCGCAGGCCGAGTTCAAGCCGAGTCCACTTCGGCGAACCGCAGCCACTGAAGTTCACGAGAAGCCGTGTACCGTCCCGTTCTGGGAAAATGGCCGTAGACGGGGCCCCGGACTATTGTGTGCTCGGGTCACCGGTTGAAGTGATATTCTTTTCATTCGTTGTCTTAATGGGATGTGGACACTTCCGGCTAATTACATAAAACATGCAATACCCTCCATACTCCGTACGATACCGAGGCCTGTTTCTTGACAGGGAAATGATTAGTGCCCACGAAATCTTTTTTGTGGGTTAGGTCTGGGGATGCTTGGAAACTGTACTGAGTTTGGAGTACATCATATGCACCTTGACCCTTTTTTGATTGACAAGAACCACATTCTTATTCTCCAGAAGCGTGTCTTTATATATATTTATTTGGAATGCCCAGAAACGCCACTGCCGTGCCGATTATAGAGGTCCGACTCTCTCTCTCTCTCTCACCCGAACACGGCTTCCGTGTTCGGGGATTCTCAATTACCGTTTGGCCTTGTTCGGCGTCGAATGTGTGGCCGATTCATTCCCCGGATCCCAGTCTTTACCGGGAGGGTTCACCAATCATCACCGAGCGGGTGGGTAAGCATAATTCGATTTCCACCAATCACCGTCCAGAATAGTACCTGGGGTTGCAAGCGGAGTCTTGGCATAAGTCCTGTTGTAACTCTACAATATTAATCTCTCCTGACCTAGGTATTTATTATTGTACAAAAGCGGTCACATACTTTACGCTAATTTCTCTCCCCGGACATCCCAAACACGGGACAGGGAGTGGGGATGCAGGAAAACAGAACAGAACAACACTAGTACCCTATATGCGGGTGGTTTTTATTAGTTATGCATTACTTGCTGTAGAGAAGAGTTTTTCCCGGCATGCGATCTATTTAAGCACAAGGTTCTCCCTCGTTCCATTTTCGGTTTTGGTTGTAGTTCCATTTTCCTTTACCCCATCATTTTCCTTTGGCTTGGGTTTAGTAGTCACCATGTTTGTCGTGGGGAATCTCTACGCCATCACGGCGGTGTCCGTCATTGGCGGTGCACTGTTCGGTTTCGATATCTCGTCTATGTCGGCCATTATCGGCACGCCGGCTTATAAGTGTTATTTCAATCATGGGCCTAGGGGCCCTCCATTCAACGACGATGACATATGTAGTGGTCTCAGCTCCCTGGCTCAGGGTGGTGTTACCGCTGCCATGCCCGGTGGTTCTTGGCTCGGTGCTCTCATCTCTGGTTTCATTTCGGATCGTCTTGGTCGCAAGTATGCTATTATGGTTGGTTGTGTTATTTGGTAGGTCGTTGCATGGGTGGCATGGTGGCATCGTTGCGGTAGAGTTGATGTTGAACCATTGTGGCTAACCTTCTATTAGGGTTATCGGCTCCGTTATTGTCTGCGCTTCCCAGAACATGGGTATGCTCATCGCTGGACGTGTTATCAACGGTCTCAGTGTCGGAATCGAGTCCGCTCAGGTTCCTGTCTATATCTCGGAGCTTTCTCCTCCCTCCAAGCGTGGTCGTCTCGTCGGCTCCCAGCAGTGGGCCATCACCTGGGGTATTCTGATCATGTACTAGTATGTGGCACACACCTGGCTTGACGTTCGAAAGATGAATCAGTAGCTGACTTCGTTTTGTTTCACAGTATCTCCTTCGGTTGTTCCTTCATCGGACATGGCAACCAGTCCACCTCCCACAACTACAGCGAGTCTGTCTTCCGTATCCCCTGGGGTGTGCAGGCAGTCCCCGCCGTTCTCCTCTTCTTCGGAATGATGATCCTCCCCGAGTCCCCCCGTTGGTTGGCCCGCAAGGACCGCTGGGAAGAGTGCCAGTCGGTGCTTGGTCTAGTCCACGGCAAGGGTGACATAAACAGCCCCTTCGTGATCGCCGAGATGCAAGAGATCCGCGACATTTGCGAGTTCGAGCGCGAGAACAAGGACGTCAGCTACCTCGAGCTCTTCGAGGCCAAGATGATCCACCGCACCATGACCGGAGTCTGGACGCAAATCTGGTCCCAACTGACCGGTATGAACGTCATGATGTACTACATCACCTACGTCTTCACCATGGCCGGATACAAGGGTGATGCCACCCTCCTCGCTTCCTCCATTCAGTACATCATCAACGTGATCATGACCGTTCCCGCCCTGATCTGGGTTGACCGCTGGGGCCGTCGTCCTACTCTTCTGATCGGCGCTACCTTCATGATGATCTGGATGTTCGCCAATGCCGGTATTATGGCCAAGTACGGCGTGATTGTGCCCGACGGTATCGACGGTGTGGCCGAGGCATCAATGCTACTCAGCGGCGCCCCTGCCAAGGGACTGATTGCATGCACATACCTGTTTGTGGCGTCGTACGCCCCGACCTGGGGACCCGTGTCATGGGTGTACCCTCCTGAGCTGTACCCTCTGCGCGTGCGTGGTAAGGCCGTTGCTTTGGCCACCTCGTTCAACTGGGCCTTCAACACGGCGCTTGGTCTGTTTGTGCCCACTGCTTTTGCTACGATCCGCTGGCAGACGTACATCATCTTCGGTGTTTTCTTGGTCGCCATGATCATTCACGTCTTTTTCTTGTTCCCCGAGACTTCTGGTAAGTCTCTGGAGGAAATTGAGCAGATCTTCGAGGATCCCCATGGTATCCCTTACATCGGTACCCCGGCCTGGAAGACTACTCATGATACCAAGCGCACCATCGCTGCCGAGTCGGGTGATGTTGAGATCCTTGGTGAGAAGCTGGCGGGTGCTCAGAAGCGTTCTGCTGCCCACACCGAGGTTGTCGACGCATAGGTGTTGAGCGTGTATAGAACGGAAGGTTACATGGCTCCGTTATAATGTTTTTTTTTTTTTTGTTTTGGTTCTTTTTCTTTCTTGGGTTGGACATGGTCAATGTCGATATGATGTCATGTAATACGATTCAACAACCTTGGAAATTGCGTATATCCACGAATTCAGTCTGATTGACATTTTTTTTTATCCACTTCAATTCGCTCGTATTCGGAACTGTAGGATCGTAATCGTGTCTGAATGGTAAAATGGACATCTCGTCCACGGGAGTCTCGCAAGTGTTGGCCTTCTGATTGGCAGTCGTAAATAGATTCAAAACCAGCCCAGGATGTATATCCTTGGATAGTCTTGCGAAGAGTAACTTGTCCAATCCGAAAAGCGCATCAGACAAAGAATTGCCAAGACTTTCCGATCGGAGCTGCGAAGCTGTCTGGTCAACCGGGGGGGTGGAGTTCACCCCCTGGAAAAAAAAAAAAAATGGATGATCGCCTTTCACGATCCTCTCTCTATCCGATCGTTCCGGTTATGAACATCGATTTCCGCTTCTCATTCCTTCTATCCATCTTTTTCCATTGGAGCACGTGAACTCGAACCCCCCGAGTCCGAAAAGGGTACGAAGCTCGAGTTTCCTACAATCGTCATGGTTCGCCCGCGGGGAAGCTCAGCCTTGGGCGTGGACATTCGAGGTGACACCAGCGCACCAGCCATGTCCACAATGAACGAAGTGAGCCCGATCGAACCAACATCACCAGGTCTGAAGGTACGCATCGAAAATCCTCGCCCGCGCATTCCAACCCCCATACTAACCCGCGATCCCGCTAGCAATTCGATGGCGCACACAAACAGGCCAGCAAGGCCCCTACGAAACGGCGTCGCGCCCGCTCTCTCCTTCACCGGTTCGCCGATACCTGTCTGCGATACACATGGCTCCTGCCGCTTCTCATAATGCTCTTCCTGATCGCGCTGTATGCCATCAACCCCACAACCTCGAACCCAATGCACAGCGCCATCTTCCTGTCCTACCCGCAACCCCCGAAGACTCCCGGCGGACCCATCATGTACGGCAAAGGCAAGAAGGACATTGCGTTTGTAGCGTTCTACACCATCGTTTTATCTTTCACGCGCGAATTCATCATGCAGCAAATGATTCGGCCATTTGCTGTGTGGTGCGGTATCCGCGGGAAGGGAAAAACGGCGCGGTTCATGGAGCAGGCATATACGGCAGTTTACTTCGGTGTGTTCGGGCCGTTTGGTCTGTACGTGATGAAGCGGTCGACTATTTGGTACTTCAACACGACGGCGATGTTTGAGGGTTTCCCGCACCGCGAGCACGAGGGTCTGTTCAAGGCATACTACCTGCTCGAGGCCAGTTACTGGGCTCAGCAGGCGATTGTCTTGATGCTGCAGTTGGAGAAGCCCCGTAAGGACTTCAAGGAACTCGTTGGTCACCATATTATCACGCTTGCTCTTATCGCGCTGAGCTACCGCTTCCATTTCACATATATGGGCTTGGCGGTGTATATCACGCACGATATCTCCGACTTCTTTTTGGCCACCTCCAAGACGCTCAATTACTTGGATGCGTATATCACTGCGCCGTACTTCGCCATGTTCGTTGGATGGTGGATTTACCTGCGTCACGTGCTGAATCTGAAGATCCTCTGGGCTGTTCTGACCGAGTTCCGCACTGTTGGACCATTCGAGCTGAACTGGGAGACACAGCAGTACAAGTGCTGGATCAGTCAATATATCACATTTTCGCTGCTCGCTAGTTTGCAGGCTGTCAACCTGTTCTGGCTGTTCCTGATCCTGCGCATCTTGGCGAACTACATCTTCACCAATGTCACAAAGGACGAGCGCAGTGAGGATGAAGAGGAAGAGGAAGAGCTAGAGCCTGTCAATGCGACCAAGGCAATTGCCACTGGCGCAGACCAGACCGGCAAGGAGAACCACGCACCCCAGGTTCTGATCAACGGCGAGCCTGTCGCTGAACAGCGTGGTCCTCGGACTCGCAGCAGAAAGGCGTAAGCCGAACGCCCGCTGTCGGAGTTCGATCGATTGCCATTTAATCGATTATCATTCAATCGGTGACCCTGGCATCCAAGCCGGGCATTTTCACCGTGTTATAGTTATACTTTTTTTTTTTTTTGGATCGGGTGGGTTCCCAGATGATCCTCTGGATGTGTTGATATGCTGTTAATGTATTTGTTGAAGCTGGGTCTGAGTTTGGTGCATTGGCTGTGCCTGTTGGATAGCCCTTTAGAAGAGCGGGCGCCGGCGCTTGTTTTTGACGAGCATATGAATTAAGTAATTTTTACTGGATTGCCAGTCTCTTAGTGTTCTATTGCCATTCATGTGCTTCATCTGTGTTTTATAACATGCTGTCGCTTTCATGTCAACGGTTTTGCTTTGAATCGATGTATGTTATTTAGCAAACAAATATGAATTCAAAGAAACCTCTCATATATATACATCAACTTAGTGTAAGAAATCAAGCTTAGTCTCATTCTTAAAAAAAAAGTTATTCCCAGTGATGTGATATCGGAAGGGTGGATGATCCCCGTAGAATGCAGATGCTGTATATATGGGGGCTTCCTACCCTCCAGCCCAAAAGTAATATCCACACTACTTCTACTAATCTCCACTGTCTATTATTCATACAAATATTGAGCGTTGAAGCAGGTCTACTGAAATTACTTTTCAGATCACTTGGATATGGCCAAACAAAATATACATGTCGGTGTCATATTGATCGAAATAGCTAAAATGCAAGGACGCAACAACAGTCTTTTTGGAACAGGAAGTGAAGAGGTTGTAACAATGTTTGAGATGACCCAACGCCCAGAAAACCCCGGTGGGATACGAAGAAAGGAAAAGAAACAGCTCAAATGGGAATCATCTGCAGATGACCACACATGGCTAGAAGCATCACAGTTGTGAAGGATTGTGTCGGTGATGAACTTGCCAATTCCTTTATTCATCCTTTGTTGATACGAGGGTCAAGGCCGAAGTGAAGCACAAATATCGACCACCGACGCTCGCTACCAGGTCTGTTTATTCAGACACAGTCGTATGCTTACCCGGAGTGGCAAGCGTATTCCATTTGACGAGTTGCCTAGTTCGTGTTCATTGGTTGGTTCTTTCTCCATATGTCTGTGGGAGACAAAGGGTATTTTGAGGTCTCCAAGGACTCAACGCACCCAAATGATCCAGGTACCCCATTGTCGGTATGAACTGCCCAAATCCGGCACGCGCGGAGGATGTTGAGACCAAACGGAGGCGAGGGGTATTTTGAAATCTCCATGGACTCAAAGCACCCAAATGGTTCAGGTACGCCACGATCGGTATGGATTGCCCAAATCCAGCACGCACGGAGGATGTTGAGAGCAAACGAAGACGAGGGGTATTTTGAGGTCTCCAAGGACTTAAAGCACCCAAATGATCTAGAAAGCACCCAACTGATCCAGATACGCCACTTTCGGTATAAATTGCCCAGATCCAGCATGCGCGGAGGATGTTGAGACCAAACGAAAACGAGGGGTATTTTGAAGTCTCCACGGACTTAAAGCACCCAAATGATCCAGATATGCTACTGTCGGTATGGATTGCCCAAATCCAGCACGCGCGGAGGATGTCGAGACCAAACTAAGACGAAAGGTATTAGGCCAGTCGGAACCCAGTGTGGTGTCGAAAATGCTTCATCGCCCACCGGAACGAGTGGTCATGGGGTGGTTGAGACTTAGCCAAGCTATGGTTGTCCTGTTGGAAGTAGTCGAGCTCCATTTCCCTGATTCCTGAGGAGTTCCACCAGAACGAGTGGTCTTGGACCGTTTGCGACCGAGGTCAAGCTATGCTTGTAATATCGGAACTAGTCGAGCTCCATTTTCCTGGTCCCTACAGAGTCTCACTCGTGCAGGTCGTTCGGTGTATTAGAGGGCATACCACGGAGTCTGGTGTAGCTCTCTTGCAGAATCAGACCCTTGATCATGCCGAGGTGCTGAATTCAAGCATTTGAGGAGAGACTTGAATATTCCCATCGCCATGACCGGCATCCGTAAGGTAGTGCAGTATTTGAGGTCGCGCTCCCTAGAATTCGAGTATTATTAGTAATGAACTTCATCCACGATAGAGAGAGGGGATTCCTACAGCGTGCTCCCTATTCTGGGATGAATCAAATGAGAAACAACACCAAGATAATCGATCTCAGGAAGAGAATGACCAGAGCGATGGAGAAAAAATGGGACCGGCTCAATCCTTTCTCTTTGAATGGGGTTGGAATCAATGATGAAGATAGATGTCAGGTAGTAAAGGAGAAAGAAAGGCTCTGGGGTCTTGTGCCGTATTTATAACCCGGCGGTTCGCCGAGTCTCGTATAGTTCGTGACATTACGATGCACACTTGTCTGAACATGAAACCATTGAGTTTTAGACCATAGATATCCCTACTTAGTTCGTGATATACATATGTAAAAAATGCATGTATGTTTTACCTGGGTACATATTCACTACTGTTCATTGATCAATGAATCACAATGGCTGTTTATAGCCTTGCCGACAAAGCTTCCTTTGGATAGATAACCTATTCGTTCCCTCTTCTCTTTCTCACAATACAATTCTCCGGTTATTGTAATCTAGTCTAGAGCCAAAGGCTACGATCTATAATATCTTTCCTAGCTTGGCATCACTTCGACCCGTAAATACACGGTCAGGCTGGTTAACAACAAGTGATATCCCAATTTACGAATACAATACGAATAGAGCAAAGGGCTTTGTATGTCACGTGTTGTCACGTGCTGTCTTGGCAACCAATGGGACCACCGGAACATAACTCCCTCATTGGATACTTACTGCCTTACCGCCTATTTCATCGCCGCCTTCTTGAAGTATATACGGACTACGAAGTACTCCGTACATTAACTCAATTCGTACACGTTGCCTGGCAATATAAACCAATGAGAGGGTTATGTTCTGGTGGTCCAATAGTCTCCCGTAGTGGTGTCGGAGCTGGGGTGTGCAGGACTTCAGATTGGACAGTTTGCTAGTTTGCGACAGTTGCCATCCATCCATGGATGTTCACATTCCAACACCTACTTATTCCATCTTACCCTTATTGTAAAAGAACGTTTAAAAAGACCACTAAAAATACAACGACCACGCCGCATAAGCAGCCAAGAAGCCATAGTGTGGGGAAAGTGAAATACCCGAACGCGGGTATTTCAATCGACTTTCCGCCATCTCCACTCCTCTCTTGCATCGCCCCGAGATAGCCACCCATGGACCATGCAAAGAGAAGAGGGAGAGGATCTCTTGAATATGAGTATCAGCGGGTATACAAGGCTTGCATCCCATGTGCGCAACGTAAAGTAAAGTGTGAGGCTAGCGACAATGTGAGATGTCGCAGATGCACCAACAAGAACATCAATTGCACCTTTACTTCAAAGAAACCCTGGTCAAGAGGCCAAAGGCATTCTGCTTCAACACCGGCCCAGGAAAATGCAGGGGGAAATGAGTCTAATAAGTGTGTTTGCCTTCAGTCTGAGACGAGTGGAGTTAACTTGGATAGGTCACGGAAAACTACCCGAAGAACTGAAGAAGAAAACACCGACAGTATCGGCGAGTATTCTATACAAATGGTGGAGGAGATAAATGGGAGCTAATTCAGGCTCATCTTGCAGACTCTCATTTAGATGCACCGGCCAATCAAGATGGTCTTTTCACATCAGTACTGCAGACAGTAGTTTCGAATAACAACGATTCAATGAATATTTTGTTCGAGGCTGCACTTCAGGAATCGAATAATTCCCCTCGGAATACGTCAACACCAGATAATTCACGACCGATAGCTCCCGAACTAAGCGACGTCGATGTCCTCCGCATTTGGAATGCATGTCGATTCGTGAGAATGGGATGGTTCTCTGCCCAGGAAGCTGTGGTTTTAATGGACCTGTATGTTATACATTCTATCGAATACTTGGGCCGTTGTACTGACATTAAAACAATTAGCTTCTTCGAAAACATGGCACCCCTGTCGCCTGTCCTCACAGACTTTTTCGCCTCGCATAAAGACCAATACTATCTAGTAACCCAGGAACCAATGCTATGCTACACTATACTCATGATTTCCTCCCGATACCACACTCTTCCGGGAGTGGGCGGGTACTCTCGCTCATTCTTCATTCATCACCGCCTGTGGCAACATTGCCAACACCTGCTTCTTCGGATTACCCTCGGGCAGGAGAAAATCTCGAAAGCCAAAACACGTACGATAGGAAGCATCGAAGCATTACTACTCATGTCCGAATGGCATCCACGAGCATTACAATTTCCACCAGAGGCGGATGGATGGGATTCAGACTTCCTCTTGACAAACCCGGACATCAGAGATCCGCCTTCTCTAACTGAAGACGTCCCAGTATCTTCCCGATGGCGGGAAGATGTTGTGGAGCCCACGAAGCGGTTTGAACGTATGTCCTGGATGGTCCTCAACTCGGCTTTGGCTCTCGCACATGAACTCGGTGTGTTCGACTCGAGCGCTCGACTCGCCAGGCAAGATGATCTAGTTGGTCTTGATGCTGAGCGATATCTTGAATACCTCGAGGTGCGACGACAGCGACTGCCGAGTCTATTATTCACGTCCATCAATGCTTTATCTTCGCGGATAGGTTGTACCTCGCCAGTGCCGTCCGATGTCGGGATCTCCATGCCTGAAACGCGAACATCTTTGCAGTCTATTGATAGAGACTGGTTATTGTTCATGAATGCCTGGATTGAACTCATGAAGCTCACCACTACGGTCACTGATACTCTCTTTCCACTTATGAATATCTCCAGCTCCGCCGGATCGCCGGATACATTCATCCCTGTGTTGGAGAAGAAACAAGTTCTACTGGCGAGCTGGCAACAACGATATCTCAATATCTCAGGTATGATATCGAAAGCCCAGAATCTACATTTTATCACTAACTTTAGACAGACTCGAGCTTTCCCTACACTGACACTCTATTCATCGAGTATCAACATCTACGCATCCTTACCAACTCCATCGGGATGCAAAGGATTGTCCAACGAGTGCTTCAAATTCAACCCCAGCCCCTATCACGAAGAGATTCAATTATCGACTTCTCTTTCATCGAACGGGCAAGACAGCTAAACATTACAGCAAGAGAATATGGCTTCATCGAAGAAGTAATAGACGGATGCTGCCAAACCCTCAACAAGGTAACCCTCTTGGGTGGGACTTTACACTTCGCACCAATGAGAATACTGTTCCGAACAATAAGCGCGTCAATATTTCTTATGAAAGCTCTTGCTTTGGGGGTACGCAATTCAAAGCTGCAGGAAGCACTCCAGATTCTGGACCGGGCTATCGCCACACTGCAGGATAGCAATCATGATGATGTGCATTTGAAATCTCGCTATGCGGCTCTTTTACAAGTCCAAGTCTCGCGTTTGCGAGAAAGTTTGGTATCCTCATACTCCGGGGTCGGGAATGATCTTCCTTCTCCTCGCTCGTATGGGGACATGTCGGCTATGGAAATGGGGGATTTCTCGGATATTACTATGAACGACTGGTTATCGTTGCCACTGGATCCTTCCATGGCGCCTTTTGGGTCTTCAGAAGGGGATTTTGGGGTTCGGTTGGATGGTGTTGATTTGGATTTGGACTTTTTATGGCAATTACCTCCATGAAATTATGGCATCGTATAAAACAAAAAATGGAATTTCAAGCTTCCAATAGCATATGTCAGTCTGTTAACAAACAATATAACGGCTGGCGGCATACATAAAACGAACTATCCAAGTCCCCCTTAAGTCAAATACCGAAACTTAGGATGATTATCACCCGCATCAGTAACATCAACCCTCTCATCCACACCCACAACCCCATAAACCCGATCCCGTCGCCGATTCTCCAAAGTCAGCTTAACACTCAACCCCATAGCCAAGACAGCAATTAACCCGGTAAAAGCACACCCAATCCCACATTCTAGTGTATAGAGCGGTGCATCAGAGTTAGGAAACACAGAGCTACTAACCAAGCTAGAACACTGTCCAAAAACAGCAAGGATGGCCATCCCAGCCCCCCTTTTACTTTCCCCGCCCTGGTTATCCATCAACCAAGTTATATTCAGCGCGAGAGCAGGAAAGATCCCACAAGTCGCTAGCCAAACACCCGCATACCGCGCCGCGGTATTTGATTGGTCTTGCACGCATGTGAGAAGTAGATACCCGATTGTCGCTATCGTTGCAAAGAATGTAATTAAGATTCCTCGTTTTCTCCATCTGTCTGAGAGGAAGGCGGCTGCTACGCAGCAGAGGAAGGAGACGAGGTAGGGCGGTGCTGATAAGCCTTGAGCGTTGATGGAAGTGTAGCCCATATGCTGGATGATTGTTGGGAGGAAGTTTGAGAGTCCGGCGAAAGAGTAGTTGCAACAGAAGTGAATGGACATGTGGATGTAGTTTTTGTAGTCTGATAATCCACTTAGGACTTGGGACCAGCGGACTTTGTTTTTCTCTGTTGTGTCAAATGACTGCAGGCGTTCTACTGCTTCTGTTTGTTCTCTTTCGTCTAGGAAGAATGCCGAGCCTGGTGAGTCCGGGAGGAAGAAGAATACTACCACTGAGAAGAGGACTGTTGGTGCGCCTTCTGTTTCTAGTTAATGCCGAGGACAGATGGAAGTAAATGGGAGGTTAGTATCTCACCAATGATAAATAGATAGCGCCATGGCTCTATAGATCCCCTGATGTGGGTAATACCATAGGCAAGAGCGGAAGCAAAACAATTGGCAACTGGGGACATCCCAAGGAGTATTGATACCCGGAGGCCTAGTTCTTGTCTTTGGTAGAACAAAGAGAGGAAGTATGGTGCACCAGAGCCAAAGACGGATTCGAAGATACCCAGCAAGAACCGAGTGGCGAGAATCTGAGGGAAACTGTTGACTGCACCACTACACATTGCAGCTGTGCCCCAGCTAAAAACACCCGTATGCTTAGCAGGGAAACAAAAGTATGATATGATTCAGACACTTACCAAATGCAGAGAACGGCAACGTAGGAATGTGCTGGGAGAATCTTCCACAGGACCGTAGTCCAATCGAATAGAATGTAGCAAATATAAAAGGCATACAAGACCCAAGACCATTGGTAGTCACTGAGGTTTAGATCCTTGTCGAGTCCAGCAGCCTTGGCGTTGCCGATATTTCCTAGTTATTGATGAGATAGAAGATTGGAGGAGCGAGTTTGGTATGCTTACCTCGATCCAAGTAAGATAGAATGTATAGAATACATACAATTGGCAAGACCCGACGATCAAACTAGTTAATAGTAAGCAAAACCTCAGATATATGGTAGCGAAGCGATGATGAACCTTTCTGCGGATGACCGACTGGCGCTCTTGAGGGATCACCACCTGAGGCTGATCCTTCTCCGGGTCATTGGACTCGACATGTTGAGAGCTTGGGCCCTGCCCCGATTGAGTCTTTTGCGTCATATTTGACTGCATTCAATATGTTGAAAATGTGTATAAAAAGCCGGAGTGATTGCTGAGCTTAGGAGCAGCAGTGACAGGGGACAAGCGCTGGTTGAAATATGTCCATCTCTTGGTTATCAATGCGCGGCAATTGATGAATACTTCATATAGAGCCGGTCCAATAGAAGTGCGCATATTGCATTCCGGCACTTTAAGTCTTCCATACCCCGTGGGGAAGAGGCGGATAGAGGCTGGATCTGCTGAGTTCCCCGCAAAATGACGGGTATTCTGCATACACGGCCGAGTAAAGCTGGGGAGACCATTGGCTTTTCCCAGGGTTATTTTCCAGCCAATCTGAACGTTCCTTTGCTGAGGGGGAAAGGGTTGGGTGGATCATCATTCGGGTAGCGGATAGTTGCCAATATCCGTCAAATTCCCGCTCTGAACAGCGATGAAGTAAAAGAACCCGATGGCGTATTTAAACAGTTCAAAAGCCGTCAAAAGACATAAATTGAATTCGCAATCATCATTTCAAACCTCTATCAATCCAAGAAACCAAATTTCACAATGTCTTCCACCGCAATCCCCTACCCCTTCCACTTCGACTCTCTCGCAGAGACAACAACCGGGTCCACGGATGGGAAGATAGCAGACTTAACTTTGACATTGAAAAATGTCCGAGGAAAGATCCCCTCTCTCGAAGCATCCCGCCTGAGAACAATGATGCTGGAGGCCCACAATGACCCAACCAAGATCCTAGCACACGCCTGCAGCTACGACGGCCTCTCCTCCCGTCTCGTCGAAGAAGCAGGCTTTCCCATGGTTTTCCTCGCAGGCTATGCCGTCGCTAGCTCCTATGGTCTCCCTGATACGGGATACATCGCCATGGCCGAGGTGTGCGATAAGATCCGCGATGTAGTCCGCCAGGTTTCGGTGCCCATTATGGCGGATGGTGATACCGGTTACGGGAGCCCGATGAATGTCAAGAGGACTGTTGAGAGCTTTGCTAATGCCGGTGCGGCTGGTGTTATGATTGAGGATCAGCAATGGCCGAAACGTGGGTATTCCGGATTGTTGAGGTCCTTAAACCGTTTTGTGGAAGGGCCCTTCGCTAACAACGAGCATTCTAACAGGCTGTGGCCATACAAAGGGGAAGAGCGTCGTCTCTCGTGGTGAAGCGTTCGCTCGAATCCAAGCTGCCTGCGATGCTCGCAATGAAGGAAAGGATATTTTCATCCTTGCCCGTACTGACGCGTTGATACATGGATGGGAAGAGGCTATGGCACGTGCACAAGAGTTCAAGCGTATCGGCGTTGATGCTATTTTTGTAGAGGCACTGCCAGATGCGGAGTCGATGAAGCGATGTGCGGAGGAAATCGATATTCCTGTTTTCGGTAATATCATTGAAGGTGGAAAGACGGAGAACTTGTCAGCTAAGGACCTTGCTGGGCTTGGGTACAGTGCTGTTGCGTACCCTTGGACGTTGGTTGCGGCGCATCTTAAGAGTGTGCGGTCTGCTTTGGATGGTCTTAAGCAGAGTATGCTTGTGGGAGCTCCGCCGATGATTTTGACTTATGATCAGGTCTGTGAGGGTGTTGGGTTCAATAAGTATTGGGTATGTTTTGTCCTTGGTTGTTTGGAATACATCCTGACTCTCTTGTTTAGGACCAGGAGGAGAAGTACAAGTTTGACGCTTGAGTCAGTGCATTGGCGGCTTTATCTTGTGCTATCAACGATAGAATGTGTATCTTTGACTTTTTGAGCTTGGGAGACGTGGTATATGGATTACCTGCATGGAGAGTTATATCAGTATTTAATTAGGAATTCAATATAAAGTCGACTTTGAGATCTGAGCCACAATAATATCTTGTCCTTCATATCAATGTCTCTTTCCACCTAATACCAGCGAGCAATATGTGTGAAATTTTCAAACAGGACATAACACCGTTTTGTCAGAGCCTTCAATGCTGTATGTGGCGTTAATCTGTCCTCCTAAAATACACATCGATTGACAAACACTGCCGGAACGAAGGGCTTTGTGTGTCACGTGCCGTTCAGTTGAGCTGATTTGCTTCTCTCTCTTCCTCTCTCTTCTTATTTCCCCGGTCTTGTCTATTAAATCCATATAATGATATTGCTCTCTCTTGCTTTCCGTGTTTCTACTATTGGAATTTTAAAAAAAAGCGGGAAAAGTACGGCGGATGACATATTCTAGTTAGCAACTGACTATCCCAAAACGACATCTAGAAAGACGTTTCAATAAACATCAGAAAGTCATCTCAAAAGAATCCTAATTATAACTCTATACATGTATAAAACAATTTGATCTTCGTGTTTCCCAGCCCTGTATCATCAAATGCTGAGGTCGTATAAGCGGCCAACTACAAGGTTGTGCTTCCATATAAATGATTACACCAACCCCGCAGAATAAACAATAAACAATCTTTCAAAATCGGTTGGACAGATTAACATGACTGGTATCTTATATCTCGCATCTAGTAGAGGTATAGGTACATAAGTATGGAGCAAGGACATCAAACATTAACATGTTGAAACATCATCCACAGGTTTGGCTCTGCGCTCAAGACAAAGTAAGGCATCTTTAGTTCTTGGATTCGCCATCACTGTTCTCACTCTTTCCAGCATCCTCGTTGGATTCATCCTTCTTGGGCTGTTCCTCCTTGGAGTCATCTTTCTTGTCATCATTGCTTTCCGTCTTAGTGTCATCGTCCTTGGGCTTCTCGTCCTTGTCTTCCTCCTTGGACTCTTTCTTCTCTTCTGGCTCTTCCTTTTTCTCCTCGGGCTCTTCCTTCTTATCTGCCTTTTCCTCGCCCTTGTCCTCGGCGTCCGTCTTCTCCTCCTTTTCTGGCGCCGCCTCAGAGGAAGGCTCAGCAGGCTTCTCCTCGGAAGTCTCCTCTACCTCGCCGTCCTTTTCCGCGTGCTCGTCTTTGTGTTCGTCCCCGTGAGCGTCCCCGTGAGCGTCGTGGTGTCCCTCCGAACCGGAAGGCCAGAGATAAAAGACCATTGGAACGGTCACAGCAGCAGAGGCCGCCAACCTACAATCAGACGTAATTAGAAAATCAAGTCGAATTGCTCGGAAGCAAGAACATAAACTTACCAAGGTAAGTCGCTGGATGTAGGCCCGTGTTCATAGCTGCCACCGGTAGACTTGAATCGGCGACCGAGGAGCTGGACAGACTGCCGGGCAATGGGAGCGGCACGGAAGGACTGAGCTGCAGTCGCAGCACGGAAGATTGAACGGCGTGCAAAGACCATTGTGTGGTAGCAACCCGGGTACGAATAAAGTAGAAGGGATAGAGAATATGGAAAGTGTGATAGGTTGATGGGATTGAATTGGTTAGGTAGTACGAAGTAGAGTACAGAGTAGAGTACAGCGTCAAGCTAACTACGTACAAAACCAGAGCTTCCCGGTTTTTCGCAAGTAAACCTCGGGGTGTCGTAAGACCGCTTGTTGGTTGTTTCCGAGTTGGTCTGTGCGTCGTGATGTAATGGACGTGGCTGGGTCAGGTATTCGGTACTTGAAGAACACACATGAGCTTTGGTGGTTTGGAAGGTAACTTGTACTTGTAAAAGATACATAGGGTACATCGTTTAATACCTCGGTATGGTATTGATAGAACTGGCATTCTTTTGGAGGTTGGACCCGTTCGATATTGGGTGGATCTCAACGGAGGGCGATCTATCTGATTATCAGATCAAATAATTGGAGAACATACAAATATTTAATATCAACTTCATTGATATAATCTTGGAATGTCTATCTAGGTATCATAATCAAAACCCATTAGTCTGAAACAAATAGTTTGTCCTAATAAGAAATATATAACTTGATATTTTGAGATGTTGTCGAGTAGGTGTAATGTAGTGCCTCAGGCCATAAATAATTGATACCTTAGGTGTCAACACCCCACGTTGCGGCGTTAATCAAAAGCTACCACCGCAAGCTCTCCCCGGTTGCCTACATACATATACACAACTTCACTCGTCACCTTGAGAGGATCTTTCCCTCACCCCAACCTCATTTCCCAATTACACTCACAACCGCATCATCATGGCGGACCGCCAGGTTACCCAGCAGACAATCTTCACTCTGCTATCGAAGCTTGATGACCCCGACGCCGACTTGAGATACATGTCCTTGAACGATCTATATGGGATCCTGACCAACCCGAACTCCTCATTCCTCTCTCACGATCGTGGCACATCAACAAATCTCGCAGAAGGTCTGCTTAAGGCCCTGGACGATCAACACGGCGACGTGCAGAACCAGGCCCTCAAGTGGTTCGTCCTGAGCGCTATTCCCCTCTAGTCCTGCTAATGTCTAACCTGAACCAGTCTCGGTCCTCTCGCTGTTCGCTTGCCATTCGAATCTCTTACACCTCTCCTCGAGCAGTTGGCCAGTCTGACTGCCTCGCAGACGATAGATACATCCGTCCCCAATACTGCTCTTCGCGTCATCGTCGATACCCTCCCTCGTCCCCAGTCAGGTCAGCCTGCATCTCAAAATGCGATTACGGCATACACAGCAGTTTCAAAGGTCTTGGTCCCCCGTTTGACCGGGCCGACACCCTCGGGCACAGGGCGGCGGGGCTCAATGGTGAAGAGCATGATGGAGAAGGATCCATCGCGGGGCTTCAGCAGTGATGCCATCGATGTGCTCATCAAGGTCGTGACATGCTTTGGGCCTCTTCTCCGGGAGTCAGAGCTCGCCGCCCTCCAAGTATCCGTCATGGCCATCATCCAAAACGATACGGCTGGAACTGTTGTCACTAAGCGCGCTCTGACAGCCATCTCGGCGCTTGTGCTCCACTTTTCCGACAATCAGCTCAACGG
Source organism: Penicillium palitans (assembly GCA_019190355.1). Classification (NCBI taxonomy): domain Eukaryota; kingdom Fungi; phylum Ascomycota; class Eurotiomycetes; order Eurotiales; family Aspergillaceae; genus Penicillium; species Penicillium palitans. The sequence goes on along the minus strand of JAHAQQ010000043.1, from coordinate 21,808 downwards.
ATTTGTGTCCAATCTAACGAAAACATTGTCTTCCAACATTTCCATGGTGCAGCGTCGGCACTTGATTGCTGCAATTGGCGTCATTGCGAGAACTGCCCCTGCGAAATTCGGCCCACACCTGGACACCCTTGCTCCCTTTGTCTTCTCCGCAGTCGGCGAGGATAACATTACCCGGGCAAACTGAGTTGCCATAATCACTTGGTCTACAACTGATAGATGTCTGACCGACAGTGCACTGCACTGTAGCTCAGACCACTCCACGTGGTGCTGAGAGTTGCTGCACGAGCTTGATGTGCCGCATCTGATCTGAATTAGCGATATGTGGTCATGTCATGATCATACTGATCGCACCCACTAGGTTGTGATTTGCTGGATTTGGAAAAAATGTACTGGGCTCTTAGGCCAACCCCTCCGATGCCCAAGATGGCCATGGACTTCACGATACCCACGTTCATATTGAATACAAGCGCGTCAACATACACTTCTACATATTTATGTAAAGGTTGAGAGCTCTTGCTAGGAGGTTTGCTCTTGCCTTTTTGTGTTTGAAAGTAAACAAATGCCTTGAAGCTTCCTCGCTCTTTCCTTTTCCGTCCTCCTTCCTCTTGTAGAAATTAGCTCATCCATTACCTTTCCCCGAGGTCCTACTTGTCTCTTCTCTCTTCTTCTCCCACAACCACCTCGTGCTATCATCCCAATCCATTACCCCTTGCATACCCAGTTGAATATAGCTTAACCCTATATACCATTTTCAAGATGCGTATTCAACCCATCTTGGTCGCCACTTTGGCGACATGTGCATTTGCTAAAGTGCATGGCACCGCTCCTGTGCATACGGTCTTGATTGAACAATCTCAACCAGAAACCGAGTCTCATTTGAGCACCCGCGATGCCCCCAACAATTTGGACTATCGCTGTGGTCCCAAGATCGGCAAATGTCCAGTCGGTACATGCTGCTCCGGTTCAGGTATGTGTCAAATCTCTGTTAGGTTGAGCAGCTTACTGATGCCATTTCCGCGATAGGTTTCTGCGGCACATCTAAGGCACACTGTCGCTCTCCAGACTGCAAGATTGACTACGGTAAATGTGACGCTCACCGATCGCCTGATGGACCCCCAACCAAGGAAATCCCCCGTCCTCACATCGGTCAAGTTCCGTACGGCCCTCGCGAGATTCGTTCATGCGCGATCCCCGGAACTGTTGCATTGACCTTCGACGATGGCCCGACACGCTACACTGGCGATCTGCTGGATCTGCTTGACAAATACGATGCAAAGGCGACATTCTTCATCACTGGAATCAACAACGGAAAGGGTCCTATCGATGACCTCTCCTTGCCGTGGGCTTCATTGATCGAACGCATGCACTCGAGTGGCCACCAGATCGCCAGTCATACGTGGTCGCATGAGGACCTCAGCAAGATAACTCCTACACAACGCAATGAGCAGATTGAAAAGAATGAAGCTGCGCTGCGCAATATCCTTGGACAATTCCCTACTTACATGCGGCCGCCATATTCCAGCTGCAACCCTGACACAGAGTGCGGGAATGACCTGGGCCAGCTTGGGTACCACATCATTTTGTATGACATTGACACGGACGACTACAAGAACGATAGTCCGGATCTGGTTCAGCGGTCCAAGGATATCTTTGATCACCAGCTCTTGTACAGCGACCCACGCACCAAGTCTTGGCTAGTCATTGCCCATGACGCCCATGAACAGACTGTCCATAACCTCACGGAGCATATGCTCAAGAGCATCAAAAGACAGGGCTATCGCGCCATTACCGTTGGTGACTGTCTCCGAGATCCCAGGCCACTCTGGTACCGCAAGGATAGCCGGATGCCCACCCACAAGAAGAAGCCCAAGAAGACTGCTTCATCGGCAGATCCTAACAAGCCGATCTCTTGGGACGGCTCCTGCGGCTCCAATTACACTTGCCTTGGGTCTACCCATGGCTTTTGCTGCGGCAGTACTAACTCTTGCGGCAACACCACCGGTCATTGTGGAAAAGGCTGTCAAAAGGATGCCGGATATTGTTCCGTTGAGGCTCCTTACAATGGGGATGCCTGGGACCCAAAGGTTGAAACCAAGAGCCACAAGTCGGAAGCGGATTCTGATTTCCGAACTATTGGCACCGCGGCTGCCACATCGTTGTTCCTTGCGTTGATTGTTGCGATGTGGATGTGATGCATCATCTTGATCTTGAAATGGATTGCCATTATTGTTTGGCCAAGTTGACATTGTCGATATTATAGTTATGCTTTCATGTTGTGGCTTTGTTATAGCCACCCCATTCATTTGAACTTATCGGCAGACACGGCAGGGTTAGTTAGCTCGTGGAATAGGAATCATCAGCAAGTAGCAATACAAAAGTTTGTCTTCTGTTCGACTAATGATTGGGGGCTCTCGTGTAATCACTCGATGTTGAGACTAACCGATATCTCAGGACAGATTGTCGCAGCTCACACATGGGCAGGATGTTTTATGAATTAACCCAACCTTTCTTCTACTCCATATAAATGAGCAAGTATAGACATGCAACCATGTGAAATATGTAGATACCAATACCAACAGTAGCAAAAAAGAAAGAGAAAGCAGCACGCCGAGAGCATTCTCTCGAGGGGTATAATGATAGCAGAATAATAGCAGCAGCAGACCAGCCAATGGAAAAAAAAATACAACAATCAGCACGAAATAAAGATCGCAATCAAGAAGAAAGCAGAAAATTCTCCCTATTTTCGCACCATCTTGAGCAACGGCGCAATCCTCGCCCTCTTGCTCAACCCTACGCGGTAAGGCACCCCACTCCGCGCCGAGATGGGACTATGCTTATCTGGGCCCTTTCCTACGTTCTGTGGTGTATTAACAGACGCAGCATCAGGCTTCGAGGGAGTCTCAGGTTGAGGGGTATCAATTGTAGGTTCAGGGAGTGGATGGGGGTTCTGGCCCTTGCTTTGAATAGCAGATGTATCGTTGTTGCTGGTGTTAGTTTCCAGCATGGATTTGGGACTATTATCAACAATGACGGCCAACTTCGACGCAGGAGTCTGGGCTCCGGAGGCCGGCTTGATTGGTTCGGGTGTATCTGTAGACTCTGATGGTGTTTCAGCTTGCTCGGTTGTCTGCTTTCGCTTGCGTCCGCGTTTCTTGGGTGCTGCTTTTTCGGCGTTCTGAGTCTTCTCTTCGACTGCGGGAATCGGTGCCTGGGGAGTGACAGCGGGATTTGAGTCCAGAACATTGGAGTCTAGATCCTGTCTTGGGGGCTCTGGGATTTCTGTCTGTGGAGTGGCACTCCCAGTTGAAGGCTCCACGCTGAGAGGCTTTGTGTCCACCCATATCACGTCGTCATCGGCATCAGGCTCGGGGGCAGGTGTCGTCTTGCTTTTTTTGGCTTTCTTCTTTTTTGGCTCCTTGGGTCCTGGTTTTGCAGGCTTGGGGGCTGCTACTAGATTATCTTCGTCAGTCTCGTCGGAGACGCCACTCGAGGCCGGGGTGTTATCTTCCGTGATCTCTTCGCTGTCGGAGGGGTCAATCGCACCATTTGCGCCGGGGTGTTTGAACTCGTGGTCCCGAGAGTTGGCTAGCTCATCATCTTCGTCGTTATCTGGCATAGGTTGTTTCTTGGGCCTTCCTCGCCTTTTCTTTGCACCGGGCGTTTCGAGGTCTGACACAGTTGGTATGACAGCTGGCAGAGAAAGCTCGTCATGCGTGCTTGACTGGGATTGCTGCGGGGAAATGAGACTGGTTCCGGCGGTAGTAATCTTTGCTTCACTAAATCGCATCGATGCAACGGAGGACAGAGGCTCAGTATCATGGGGGGAACACCCCACCTGCTGAGATTCGGGCTGTGGGGCTTCCTGGGGTGGATTTGGGTGCGGATTTTCTTGTTCCATTAAGGGCTCGGTAGTTTGGTGAGGGACACTTTTTGGAGGCAAGGCCATTGAGTTAGTGGTGTCGGGGGGTGTCATATCATAGATATCCTGTCTGGGGTGCAGTGAAGTCTGATTTGCATCCACGTAGGCGCCAATGGGTGCTGGATTATATGCGAAGCTGCCACTCTCCGGCTGATCCATCTGATACGAGTGATAACTTGGTATGGTAGGAAATGGCGCGGACTGAAATGATTCTGTCGAGTACAGCGCGGCCGTAGAAGGGAGCGGCAGGCTTGCACCTGAAGGGTCGTCGTCCAGAAGTCTTCTCTGCGCGAGTCCGATCTCCGTCATCATAGCGCCTATAACATCTTCGGTATCAGCATATAGATCACATATTTATTTTTGTGCTTCAAATTATGCCATCACATCGTACCAACCGATCCACTTCCACCCTCACTAGTTGAGGGGATCCATCTGTCCTCCCGCCGCTGCTGCGACGACGATAGTATTGAATGGCCCTTTTCTTGCGATTGGAGGAATTCATCAAAATTGACGTTCAGCTGTGGTAACATGCTTTCATCGGGAGCAGGGCCGTGTTCATACACTGCATTGTGTGTTGTCTGTTCGGCGGGGGCATGTTGATATTCCTGCTGCAATGCGGGCTCGGAGGGGCGGGGAGGGTTGCCAGAGGTGGGAAGTTCATCCCCCTCGAAGGGTTCGTCCTCGTCAGAATCCTGGATGATACGATCCAAACTCATTGGGATTTAGTTGTCAGTGTTAACAGAACTAGTAGCTTTGATCATTGGGCGGAAAGAAAGTTGTCTAACGCGTCCTTGACACGACAGCACGTGATGATAAGGATGGATGATAAACTTTTATTTAACTTCATGTTGAAGACATGCGCAAGCATGGTTAGGATCTTTTTTTATGAACTACATAGTTCCAATTTTTGTCCACCTGGATTAAAATATAACAGTGAGAAAAATGAGGAAACCTACGCTGGGGATTTTATATGCAAGAACACTCTGATGTCTTTTCAGATGTATTAGAAGGCGGTAAAAAGCATCGCTGTGCACTCTATAACCAGGGAAATAAACGGAGTATGAGTATGGAGTATACACCATTTTCGCACACATCTACTCCGTATGTTGTACATGGTTTTATTAAAGGCCTAATTCGGTCAATGCGCATAAGGGTCTTGGTGGGCCCCCGGTTAAAATTTGCCGGACTCGGCACTTCACGGGGCTAAACTGTTTCGGTGGAAACCCTGGATCTCACCCGGCTTTGTTATACAATTTAGGTATGTGCATTGTAGATCTGTTACATTTTTACGACATAACGTAGGTACCTGAAGCCCAACTGTAGCGGACTGCGCTATGTTACTTCTCGCATAATAGATCCAATTTGGGAACGGCGCGATTCCACCATTATTATTCCTTTAGTGCCACACACAGATCATTTGCCTTGAAATGTCTTTTGTAAATATCGAATATCGTTTACTAGCTCCTTCTTCTCCTTATGGTCTGTTCTTGATTACACTTATATCCTCATCTTGATATAAACTAATTCAATGATTGTAGCGGAATAGGATACCACAATGGAAGCTTATATGTATATCCAACCGTTACAGATCTACACCGACTAGACAGGGCACACACATTGTACCTGTCGATCAACTTGGGTGCAATGTATAAGGTACTAGATTCATGGAATAGGATACTGCTATGTTGCTAACCCGATCTGTTTACTGGTGTAGAAAATCGAAATTGATATCCGCTTTTGGGGTTTCATACGTAAGTGGCATATTCGTCTCAATTAGATTTGTTTTATGGGATTCATATATTGTATCCAGCAATCAGGGACATATTTAATATGTAAAAAGTACATAATAATATAGTCGGTAATTGTTCGGACGCCAAACCCCACCTATAAGAGATTAACCGATCTGATAAAACCGGGTAACTTCGTGGATCTGATAAAGCTAACCTTAGAACTCCGCCGCAGATCTGATAGACAAAAGGGAATTCCGTCGCGGTTCTGGCCGTAAATCAGCACCTCGGGGTTATCTTCCTTGCATGGTGCTGATCTTCGAACTTTTGCAACGCTCGAAACAATTGCAATCTCGGTCCTTAGCTTATGCCCTTCTTCGCCTAGTCAGAAATATCAAACTCAGTGATACGCTGTGTCGATCACACACATGGCGCCTCGGCCTTTGTGACCCTTTTTTTCTCCCGTTAAGCCACTCAGCAAGTTGAAAGCATGCTGATCGTCATCATCTTACCCAATCAACATAATCAAATTGACCCGAACCCGAACCGAGTTCGACAGTTTTTTATTAGTGTTTCGACACTTAGTCTATAGAAGTGGCGGTTATATAAAGAGTGGCCAGTTGCGCAATATACTCGATTGTGACAGACATCCAAGCATCGACTTGATGCAGAACATCATGTTCTTTTTCTCCCTTCTGGCCCTACTGGGTCCTTCAGTATGCCAGGCTGCATGCCCCTACGCGCATCTGGCAGATACTAGAGACCTAGATACAAGCATCAAGCCTCGCTCTGATGCTGTGCTTCCTCGCGCTGTCCCGGGAAAGAAAGGCGTCATGTTGTTGAACCGTATCAATCCCTCTTCATCGCAACTGTACATTGCCAATGCAGACGGCACAAACGAGCGCTCTTTGCTAGGTGACAATTCCGACTATGAATACCATGCTTCCTTCCATCCAGATGATAAACACGTCGTTTTCACCACCGAACGCAACGGCGATGGCAACTCCGATATCTACATGGTCAACGTCAACGGCAGCGGTCTTACACCAATCGCAACCACGCCCTCGGTCGAGGATGCGGCAGTCATCTCTCCCAATGGCAAATACGCCGCCTATGCATCCACAGCCGGCGTCTACACCTCCAACATCTGGCTCACGAACCTCGAGACCGGCGTTACCCGCAACCTCACGAACCAGACCGGTGTGACAGGCAAGCCTGAATCGCCGAACGGATTCTTTGCGCCCGCCTGGTCTCCCGATGGGGAATGGATCGTCTTCTCCTCAGATCGAAACACAGCATGGACCGGTCACGACAATGGCACCGGCTGGGAGCATACCCAGGAACTGGCTATCTATGCCATCACCCCTGAGGGAACTGGTTTCCGTGAGGTGTACAGCAAGCCGAATTACACCTACGGATCACCCAGATTCTCCCCCGATGGCAAGCGAGTTGTGTTCTATGAGATGACTGTGCAAACAACTTGGGATGCGCGATCGTCGTACTCTGTCAATTCCACGACCAACCAGATCGTTTCTGTGGACTTCAAAACAGGAACCGATCTTGTCCAACACACCAATACCTCCGGCATTAAGATCTACCCGCAGTATGTCTCAAACACTGATATCGGATACTTGCTCAAGGGTGGAGACAACGGCGGTATTCACTACACCTCCAGTACGAAGAAGATTCTCGGTGGTATGCGTTCGCCTGCCTGGTCCGCCGACGGCAAATATGTTGTTTACGAAAAGACCGGTTGGGAGATCCGTCCTCTGCAAAAGGAGCTGTGGTCCTGGGACTCTGAGTGGGATTACCGCTTCATGGATGTCTTCCCCGATCTCTCTCTTGATGGACAATTGACCTTCACCTCCAAGCAGACAGGTAGTCCCGGCAACTCATCTGTGGCTGTGATGCCCCCCGGTGACACCGACTTCACCGTAGCGTTCGATACCTACGAAACCGACGCGCTGGACGAAGCCACCGTTGCCAAGGGCGGCGGTGGATCCTTCCAGCCCTCATGGTCATCTGATAGTAAATGGATCACCTTCAGTCTGGGATCATGGTTCCAGAGCCGTGGCGAGAAGCCCGGCTGGATCTTCCGGACCAAGCCCGATGGATCAAACTATGAGCAACTCACCTTCGGCAACGCCTCCAACAAAGGTTTCCCCAGCTTCTCGCCCGACAACAAGAAGATCGTGTACCGCGAATACCTACCTGAATTCGGGCTGCGTCTGCTGGACCTGGAGTCCAACGAGACCACGATTCTGACGACGGAGCGTGATAACCTGCCATTTTTCTCGCCGTCCGGTGAATGGGTGCTGTTCACGCGCAACATGACTGACCTGTCGAGAAACGAGTTTTCGAATTATGAGGTGTGCATTATTCGTCCTAATGGAACAGATCTAACTGTGCTCACTACGTCGTTTGCCAACGATGCCCATGCTGTTTGGACTGCCGATGGTCGTATTATGTGGTCGACTGGAATGTGGGGTTTCCAGGCTGAGGCTGCGACTTACGATGATACTTTCCAGCCTTATGGCCAGATTATGGTGATGGATGTTGATGGCTCGAATAAGACGGTTCTCACTGATAGTTTGTGGGAGGATTCAATGCCGCGTTATGTGCCCAATGGGTTTTTGGAGCAATGAGATTCAAACTGATTAAAGGGCGAACTTGAGAAAGCCGTGTGAGGATTGAGATTATATCAATGTAAACAGATAGCAAATTTAAGGGTCCAATTTACATCTGAGAAGAAGTAGCTAACTATTCAGCCGAACCACTAACTAACTTTCTTGATATTTTCGAATCATCCAAAGATTTAAGGGTTGGTACCCTGCTTCTAAGGATCCATTAAACTATCTGATAGGTTGTGTGCTATCCTTGTATGCCCCCCCCCCCCCCCCGGAAAAAAAGTATTTATAGAGGGTTCATTTTTGGTGCTAATTATATATATCCTAAAAGGATATAAAAGGACATCCAACGACATATCGCGGTGGTCTAAGAATTCTATGTATATGTTGTATTAACCTATTCCTCTGTTTTTATCTGTTCTCTCTATCAAAGAATGGAAGAGTAGTGCTAATAATGGCTGGCCGGGATAGAGATCAATGTAATTTGGTTTTTACTTTTTTTCTCCCATAGGTTTATCATGCACATTCTGGAATTCCCTACATCGAAAAAATTGGTTGTGTAGTGTAATGGTCATCACTCTGGTTTCTGATACCAGCAATCCCGGTTCGATCCCGGGCACGACCTCTTCTTTTTTGTAATTTTTTTTTTTTAATAAAGTTCAATCTATGATATGCCCTTGTGTAACTTCTTAATATATATATATATATAAACACATCTTAGCTGTGATGCCTATGTAAAACATAACCCTGGACCCCTTGGGGTCGGGTCGAACCTGAACCTGTACCTGAGATTCCGGGGTTGGATCCATGGATATCCACGTGGCTTAGCTAATTCAGTTTTCGGGGTCACTCCGAATCGGCTATGGGTGAATACTTGCACTTGAAGGATGGAGAGTTCTTGGTCCCAAAATCTGATTTCTGTCGACATTTCACCTTCCAATACATAATCATGGCTGGGGGGTTTGATGTTGACCCTGTCGATAGAACCAGTTACGTCCGGTCGCCACTGCCAACTAGAGTTCGGAGTGCCTGCGAAAGATGTCGTCGCCATAAATCTCGGGTAGGGCTACCCTGATCCTGGTCAGGACCTAATGACATATACTAAATTCAACTTGGACCTAGTGTGATCCTGTTCGGCCTTGCTCAGTCTGCATCCGAGCCAATGTGGATTGCCAACCACTTCCAAATACCCGACCACGGAGGGCTACTCTGCCAAAGTACGCTGGACAGATGCTTTCAACAACTTGCTCTTTTACTTATATGAGAAATTAGGCGTCTGGCTTCCAAAAGAAACTCACGAATTGACCGACATCGGTCCAATCTGTCTCCGGTGACTCCTACCGAAAAGTCACCGGATGAAAATGGCCCTAGTCGTGGTGAAATACTTCCTGGTCAGAGTAGAGTGATAGATGCGCATCCTAGGGGCGATGATGCCGACTTCGCCGTTGGTGAAGGCGATCTGCCTTCATCTCTCAATTGCGGTGAAGCCGAATCCGCCATAGGTATTGCTCGAAGAATCTGTCAGCTTGGCAGCCATACCATTGATGAACAAACCACATCCGCCATACCCGGCTACCAGGCCAGCACAGGTGGTTCCGTGGCAAATTCGGCAACGGGCCAGCGCATTCCGATATCTTCCATCTTGCGCCAGCCTTTCCCTCCTATGGAGCATGTATACAGTCTGTTGGAAGATTACTTTGATGCTGTACACTGGTTTTCTCTCGCCATTTACGAGCCAAAATTCAGAAAGAGCCTCCTCTCTATCGCGGATGGTTCTGCACACCCCTCGCAACGGCCGTTTCTCGTGCTGTTAGCCATGATGCTTGCCATGGCGTCGTGGTACCGATCCCAGAGGGGTTGCACCGATCCCACCGACAACAGCAATGATATGAAGAAATTGAGTGCAGACTTGTTGGGGCTGGTTGAATCAAACCTAGTGGAATTAATGGATCAACCTTCAGTCACCTCGGCCCAGACCTGCATCCTCTTAGGATCGCATCACGTCTATCACGGCCGTCCAAATCTCTCCTTTTCTTTATTAGGAGCGACTATAAAGATGGCTCAGTCTTTGGGAATGCATCGGGGACTTCAACGGGGGGATTTCGAAAATATCGAGGAAAGGAAAAGAGTGTGGTGGACGATTTACACATGGGACAGGTTTGCGTCAATTACCTATGGCCGGCCATTGGGTATCAACGACAAGGATTGCAATCTTGACATGCCAGCGGATGTGTTTGAGAACCCGAATTTTGTTGCCCCGGCCTCCGGGGAGGCGAGCCCCATATGCTATTCAACTTACCAGCGGGAGTTGAACCAGCTCTACTTGATTGCATCGCCTGCTCTTAAGACCGTTTTCGGCTCCCGTACTCTCAGGACGTCCGAACAGCTAAATTGTGACACATATTTTGCACTAGTCAGGCACGTCACTGAGAACCTCCAAAAATGGCGATCCTGCCTACCGAGCCATTTGGCTTTGGATCTTAATCGGGACTTCGAACCCGATGATAGGCCAAGCTTGAGGGCATACGCTTTACAGTCTCTGTCACTACAATTGACCTACGACAATGTTCTAATTGTACTGCATCGACCTTTGTTGGCACGGCAGGTTGATCATCTCTACACTGTGAATAAGCAATCACCGGAGGAAAGCAGAGCAGATAATATCATTTATAATCCGACCACTGCTCCCTCCGTTCCCCAGTCGCACTTATCTCCCGACTCCGCATTTCCCAATACCCAGACCACAAGTCCGGATCTATGGATGAATGCCGCAACAAGAACATCGAGAGTGACAGAACTACCGGCCCTAGCCCAGCTCGCCACCGACAGCCATCTCTGCGCATTTCTCGCCATCAACCTGTTCAATGCCGCGATTGTGTTGGCTGTGATGGCTCTCTCAGAGCCTCTTTCCGATACCGCACAGGAAGTGAAGCGAACAATTACTCGCATTCTTCGTCTAGAAGATCTGCTCGGAAGACGGTCTGCACTGTCGAAACAGAGCACGGCTGTGCTGAAGAATGTTGTCATCATGCTCCTCCGTCGTGAATCAACTGCCATGCTTGCCCCCATTACCGCAACAAGCCAAATAATGGGTCATCAGCCTTTACAGACCCTGGCGGATCCGTCATTGATTTCTGTTGAAGACACGCTTCGGATGCCGCTCGATGCAACATGGGATTCTCGCAATCCTCTTGCTAGAGACCAACGTCTGCCGGACCTCAGCAGAGCTGATCGTCTGAATAATAGCTTAACATCTGTCCAATATGGTAAGGCTTATCATCCCTACGAGGTAGCTAAAATGATGAAATTGCTAACGCAAATATATTTTCCAGCCTTGGGTCCAGGGGATCGCTCTGCCGGCATTCCTACTGGTGGAGATAACATTCAACTTGGTGAATTTGTTGAGCCAGGCACACAGACACACGAAGCATGGCAGCTGCCAGCAGAATACGATTGGAACATGCCTGGTCTATCTCGGGAGCCCGTCGAAAACAATCACCATGATAGTGTTGAAGGCGGGTTGTATTGGTTATGGGACATGACGTGGAATGAAGTTGGAGGGTAATCGGCGGTCTATCTAAAAATAACAGTCACAAAGGGCATGGGCTATACTGAAGTTGCTTTTGCCTCTTCCTCGTCGACATTCGGGCCATAAATCACACTCTTAATTCCACCCCGACCGGCGACATTTTTGAAAGCGTCCTCGGCCTGACTGAAAGGATACTCATGAGTGACGAGATCATCCAGCTTGACTCGGCCCGAGTTCAGCAATCCAACAGCCAACTTGAAGTCTCCAGGCCCGTACCGGAAGCTTCCCTTGAAAACAATCTCCTTGTCGCAGATCTGACCAACCGGAATTGATGGGTTTGGTTTTCCCAAGCCGACCTGAATGAAAGTCCCGCCTTGTGTAAGGGCATGAATAGCACAGTTCTGACAGGGCTCAGCGCCAGTTGCATCGAGAGCAACATCAACACCATCGGGGAAACCAGCAGCTGCCAACAAATCCACCGCATTCTTCTCCGGCGTCTCGGTGCTCATCTGGTATGTGTGCGTAGCACCATATTTGACCGCAGAAGCAAGCCGAGCAGGGACGACATCCACAGCGACGACCGTTGACGCACCGAAAGCGCGCGCAACAGCGCAGCAGAGCAACCCAACCGGCCCAGCTCCGAAAATAACCACTGCTTTATCCTGCATGAAACCTGCCAATTGACAGCTGTGCACAGCCACACTAAGAGGTTCAATCAGGGTACCGTCGCGCAGGGAGATGTGGTCTGGGAGCTTGAAACAGCATTCTGCAGGTACGCGGTAGTAGGTAGCGAGTGTTCCGTCGTATGGCGGTGTTGCGGCAAAGCGCATTCCCCGACAGAGGTTATAGCGGCCGTTGCGACAATGATTGCAGGTGTTGCAGGCGATGCCGGGCTCGAGAGCGACTCGGTCTCCGACGGCGAGGCCTTGAACACTGCTTCCGCTCTCTACCACGATTGCTGTTGACTCGTGGCCTAGGATTATGGGGTTTTCGACGACGTATGGGCCTATCCGGCCGTGTTGCCAGTAGTGTACCTGTTGCGAGGATTATGTTGGTTTTTCTTTTCTTTTCTGGAATTGAGAGAATGGAACTGGTGAAATAGCGGGGAAAGCGGGGGAAGGGGGAAAGTCGAAGCTGTTTCACTCACATCTGAACCACAGAGTCCTGTTGCCATTACTCGGACTATGACATCTCGGTCTGACTGGACTGTGGGTACGCTGCGTTCTTCGAAAGCAAATGTGCCTCCGGGGTGCAGTACAAATGCCTCATTGGTAGTCTAGATAAATTTGGAGTGAGCAGGTGTAATATAAACATTGAACCTATGTGTTTGGGTCACTACTGGGATCGGGACATACCTGGGTAGCTTTTGTGACGGTCATATTTGCGGTGTTTTTTTTTTGGTTTAATTGAGCAAAAGTTCTGTAGATGTGGGATTCTACTGAGCTTTAAATATTATGTCCTAAATATTTTTACCCACTCAGTTAGATGTGGGCGAACGGATCATATGTTGAGACATTTCCGGCGGATGGTCGACCAGCTCCATATAGCGTCTCCATACTTGAATTGTCTTCAAGACCCCGAGCCGAAGTAGTTTACGGGATACCGATACTTCACTTTACTGGGGGGAAAACAGAACCAATAGGAACCATATCCATGGATTGTATGGTCATTCGTAGCCCAAGTTCAATCTCAATCTATTCTCGTTTTTATCATATACTCTCGCCTGACATATAACTATCCCGAATTCAAATCCCGGACATTCAGGAACCGTATTGTCTTCCGGGTCAACATGCAACATCTCCCCAAGTCGTCCCGGAACCGCTTGATATTCGCCACCGGAACCGAGATTAGGGCTCCACTGTACTCCCGGAACCGTTCACTTCCCCCACAGAAGCACGGTCAATCTCGGGATTATCTTGGACAGTTGAAATAAGACTTTGAAAGTTTCACCAATTGCAGGTCTAAATGATTGATAATAGGGTCAGTTTTCCCGACAGAGCCAGGATCCGGAGGGTTGCCCAGAAGCCAAGGCCGTGAGGTACTTCCGTATTATCCAATAGCAATCCGGGGCTCCATGAAATACAAGTAAATATAATGGATTCGGTAAATGAAAATGGTGACCCCATGGTGTACCTCCGGCTCCATTTCCCCCATCAACCTGGAGAAAAATTCCTCTTCCCCACGAGAAGCGTCCGGGGTATAAATAAAACCGTTTCCCCCGTCTCTTGATCAAATCCACAAGTGGTTTTGGCCCTCATTGTCCTAGTTGGTCAATTTCCTCTTCGGCACTATGACTATCACGAAATCCTTCGAGCCGGCCCCCAATGGGACTCTCAGAGAGCGTTCCCTGGCTGTCGCCGCGCAAGTTGAAGAACAGCAGACCTGGCTGGAGAGGAAACTCAAACCCAAGAAGATCTCGGCCAGATATCCCTTCAAAGGCACAGCCTTACTGTATGCAACATGTGCCTTTGGCAGTTTGGGAGATGCTCTATTCGGTTATAACTCTGGTATGATATGCTCGAATACGTTGGCAAGAGATAGATGCTGATTTGAGATAGGTATCATGTCCGGGCTGCTGGTCAACGAAATATTTATAGCTCGCTTCTTCAAGAACTACGGAGGAGCCGACGGAACAACCAGTGGAGTCGATCCTTCGATTACAGGCACATCTGTTTCGTGTTTGCAAGCCGCAGCGGCGGTGGGAGCACTCATCGCGGGTCGTCTTGGAGACATGATTGGTCGAAAGAAGTGCGTCCGCATCGGCGCTTTCATTTACTTCTTCAGCTCGTTTATTCAGATGTTTGCGCCTGGTTTCGCGACTTTCATTGTAGGTCGCACGATCCAAGGAGTGGGAGTGGGCTTCCTCTCCATGACCGTGCCTATCATTCAAACAGAGATTGCTCCGCCTCATCGTCGAGGTTTGATGGTGGGTATAGAGTACAGTTGTTTGATTGCTGGATATATGCTTTCTTGCTGGGTGGACTATGGGTTTAACTTCTTGTTGCCCGATCATATTTCATGGCAGGGGCCTTTCATCATTCAGATTGTGCTCTCTTTTGTCTTGCTTGCCATGTCTTTCTTCCTACCAGAAACTCCTCGATGGTTGGCGTTGAATGGTTTCGTGGATGAAAGCTTGCAAGTAATTGCAGACCTACATTCTAATGGTAATATACATGCGGAGCAAGTCCAGCACACCTTCCTCGAAATTCAAGAAGCGGTTATCTATGAGAGCAATCTTGGGAAGTCCAGTTGGAAGGTGAGGATCTCCTTACTCCTCGTTTGATTTGTTAACTCTCGTGAATTGACTAACCCCGGATCACCACTTTATAGGAAATGTTCACCCGCTATCGCAAACGAACTATCGTTGGAATCACGGTGCAGATGTTCGCCCAGATTAACGGAATCAACATTATCTCCTTCTACCTCCCAAGCACCCTCTCCTCCGCTGGCTATGATAATCGCAAATCCCTGCTATATACTGCTGCAAATGCTATTCCCTACACCGCTGCAACAGTTGTCACCTGGTGGTTAGCAGATCGATGGGGCCGAAAGCCTTTACTCATTCTTGGAGGTCAGTTCTCTATGGAAGCGAGTTGATCAGCGATCAAAACCTAACAATTCAAACAGGTCTCGGCATGGCCGTATTACTCGCAATTGTCTGCGTGTTCACTGAAATTAACGTGGATGTCCAAATCAAAGCAAACGGGCAGTATGCCTTCGTCATGCTGTACAATATCCTCTACGGATTCACCTGGGGTCCGATGCCTTGGCTTCTACCTGCCGAAATCTTCCCACTCCGCGGCCGGAGTAAAGGCATGGCGCTGGCCACGACTAGCAATTGGATCTTCAACTTCATCATTGGAATGGTCTCTCCCGACGCTTTCGCTGGAATTCATGGTTATTTCTACCTGGTGATTGCAGGATTCTGTCTCAGTTCGGCTATCCTTGTTCACTTTTACTATGTTGAGACAGCGCACCATTCTCTAGAGGAGATTGCTGTTGCATTCGGTGATAAGGCGTTTGCGGATAATGATGCGGAGGTCATGGAAATGACTGACGCGAAGAGTGAGCAGGTGGAATACTCGGCGTGAGGGGGATTTGACGTTTTAAATTGTTGATTATCTTATTTATCTATCAGCCTTTCATTTGGGCTCTTGTTCTATATGCAATAAATCACTGACTAGGTTTACATTAATGTCTTCATAATCCGGGAGGTCCACCCACCTACTAGGAAGTAAGTAAAGAAAGCCCTAAATGATTCGGGACGAGCATATCTCAACCTCCGCAGATATAATAACTAGAGCTTCTTAGGAATTAAGTTGGACCTTGTTAGCCATTTAATTTTCTGAAATCAACGATATAGTTCCTTTGGGTGTTTTTCTTGTTATGAATAATCCAAAGAGAATTCGGCCGCTTTGAGTGTTAAAATATATATATGAACAAAGAATTGTGTAAAAGCAGGATGCACTAATAAAGTCACACCTAGTGATATACAATCTGTTACAGCAGAATAACTGTGATTATTACTGAGCTGTTAGGATTAAAGACCAACGTTTGGATTAGTAGGCACGTTAGCAGTTGATGATATATTTCCCACTATCAATGTCTAGTGTATATTTCTCGCGACAAAGAAAGCAATCTTTCATCTACCTTAGCAGCAAGCCGTTAACACTAAAAAACCCGTGGGTATTTTCCTTGGTCTCTGGTTTAGTCAAGCATAGTATTTGTAATTAACATGCCCTTGACACTAGCACTACCTCGATGTCCGAAATGTAGAATGCAGCTATCCCATTCGATAAATGGCACTGAATTTCCCTATCAAGTTACAACAAGTAAGCAAATATACCAATGGCTTCAGTTATAGTAGAGTAGTATTATATTTGAACTCAAATATATCAATGCTCATTTCAATACAGTCTACGGAGTAGGAACTTACGTTATGTAGTGTAAAGGTTCATCACTACAGATTCCGAAGATAAATCTTCCGTCAATCTAGTGGTCCTGGGCACTACCTTCGTCTTTTTTTTTTCTTTTTCTTTCGAGATTTCGATATCTTCTATTGTAATGCGGCACAGCCCTGGGTACCTCTCCGCGCCCTAAAAAGCCGCACACGAAAACGGGACCTTCACAATGAATTGGCGAATAAACTGCAGGAATAAAAGCACTTTGTTGGAAACACCCTGAATGAGAATGAAACCTGGAACACTGGATCATGTACTAAATCCAGTTTGAACCAGTCAGCATGTCGGGAAAAGCACCCGCGCTAGCGAGGAAATCGAGTCCGTGCCGAGATTTTAGTCTCACTCTAGGCTTATAGCGTCAAGTTCAGAATTCCCTACATCGAAAAATCGGTTGTGTAGTGTAATGGTCATCACTCTGGTTTCTGATACCAGCAATCCCGGTTCGATCCCGGGCACGACCTCTTTCTTTTTTTGTATTTTTTTGGTAGTGGTGAGGGGAGTTCTGGTATTTAGTGGATATAAAATCCACTCGGAAGAATTATTTAACCGAGGCCCAATGAGCTCTAGCGTAGAAAAAAAAAACCGAGAATAAATACGAGGGCATCGCCCGTTCTTTTGACTTCTTTTTTCTTTTTTCTTTTCTATCAACTTCACGGGGCTCCACTTTGTGGCTTGCTGAGGCTTATCCGATGGCTTCGGCCTTTATGGGTTTTCTTCCGTTCCCGGCCCTGGAGAGTATAGAAAGGCGTTCCTCTTTATACAACACGTTATAGCTGTGCTAGGGTATCTTTCGGGGTACCCTATTAGCGTCGGCTGTGGGGAGGACGTCACATTCCTTTTCTTTGAATCACATTATGTGATTGAATATAGATCACAATGCAATTGCTTCACATTCATGATTATCACAATCTTTAGATATTCGTAAGAAAGTATGAATACTTCTGTAGTGGAGGAATGCCATCATAGCAAGTATTAAATCTAGTAGTGCATGGGTATTATGAAAATTAATACGGAGTACGGAGTAGTTTGTTGTGAATAGTTCAGCGGCTGAGAAGCAAGTCCCTTTGTGCAAGTTTGTGGCATATAGTTGTCTCACTGAAAATACCGACATAAAAGTGAATTCCGCAGATGTGAATAAACAATGGGAATCTCATGTACGGAGTACAAGCTCAGTATGTACTATGCTATGATAAAAAATAATAACAACACCGGACCGAAGGTCCTATGCCAGTCAAGGATATCTTGAAAGTAAAAAAAAGAAAAGGCTGATGCATAATGCTGCCGTGTCTGGAATCGAAGCCGTCAAGAGAAGCAGAAAACGCCAATGTCACCCATAAATCCATTCCCCGAATACGGT
Organism: Penicillium palitans; assembly: GCA_019190355.1. Lineage (NCBI taxonomy): Eukaryota > Fungi > Ascomycota > Eurotiomycetes > Eurotiales > Aspergillaceae > Penicillium > Penicillium palitans. Next base: position 3,688 of record JAHAQQ010000043.1, on the reverse strand, counting down.
ATACCGGCTCTCCAATAGCACACCAAACACCGACAAAAACCAACATGACATAGTCGGCCTACAAAATCAAATGCAATGGAAGAAAGAATCCAACACGCAGTCCAAAGTCACTGGGTATCTCAAGGCACAGACAAGCGTGCATCAAAAGAGGGAAGGTTGGCCTCGAGAAAAATCAGAGCACGCCGCCTGGAAGATTGATTTGTCCTTGTTGGCCACCGTTGAAGCCAGCGCTGTTAGGTGCTGATGCACCAGGGCCCGGAGTGCCTGAAGGGTTGTCCATGTGGATCTTTCGCAACATGAACATTGGTTTCCGTCCCTCCTTTTCTAGCTGCTTGAACAAAAGAAGGGGTTTCTCCTGCAATTCCAGACACCGCTCTTGATCCCCATAAACAATATAAAGGGCGTAGTTCTTCCAGTCGGAGTTGATGTTGTATTTCTTAAGAGCAGCCGGTAGGACCTTGTAGCAAGGGTCTTCCCAAGAGACTCGGAATGACTTGAAGATTTCCACGCTACTTGGATTCTCGCCGCCGCCGCCACCACCACCACCACCACCACCACTCCGTGAGTCAGACCTGTCGAGTCGTGGGTCAAGACGTGATGCGGTGGATGGTGTCTCCGCACGGGATGCTGAAAGTTGACTCGGCGTGGATCGGTCTCTAGAATGTATTGTCGGGGTCTGTTCGGCATGATCATAGGCTGTGTTGCGGTTTGCGCTGGAGAGTGGTTGGGTATATGATCGTGGATTGAGTGTTTGAGGGTGAGCGTGGTGGTGGTGAGGCGACGTCGGTGAAGGAATTCCAGGTGATAGTTGTGATCCTCCATTCATTGAGGATGTCAAATGGGATGAAGCGGCCAAGGCAGAAGCCGACGACGGATTAAGGTTGTCATGATGAGAGCGTCCATCATAGCCCGAAGGCGGAGGATGGGTTGGCGAGTTGTTTTTGGATGCGGCACCGTTAGGATGAATGCGTTTGGAGAAAGCTCGCGCAATTTTCGACGATGAAGAAAGTTCCTGAGTGAGTGTGGGTTGGGGAGTTGACATGAGAGTGGCCGTGCTGTCCTGCCAATTTTCTGAAGATTGCCCATGCGAAGAGGGCGGAGGCAATGGGTGTGACCGATCTTTTACTATTTTGATCACTGGTAGGATTTCTTCGCGCAAGCGCCGGTAATCGTCAGTGATCCGGCGCAACTCTGTTTCAACCAACATGAGCTTTTCGTCCCGGACTTGGATCGATTTGATTAAACGTGCGAGATCCTCTTGTGTTGCAGTTTCATTCATACTCTGGTCCGCCGCTGCAAGAATGGGTTAGAAGTGAGGTTAACTCGGGAAGTCTGAGAACATACTAAGTGGAATATAATGGTCTGCATCGAGGGGAACATCTTGCTTGACTTTGATTTCATACACGCTTTTCAAAATCGTTAGTCGATGTCCCACGCTGCTGATGCCCATTTCCTTCAACTCGTCATGTTTCAGGGCAATCAGGGCTTCACCGACAATCCCATTCTCTGCGTCATAGATTATGGTAAGTAAATAGTGCGAATTAGATATGCCCGAAGAAGTCTGCTCACCTCGAAATGTACCGTGATATTGCAATAATCCAAGAGATGTCAAAAATTCCTGACATTCGTCGACTCCCCATTCTATAATAAGTGTTCGTGGTGAGCGAGGACCATCGACCGGATGTCCAAATTTGGTTGGGGTGTGCTCTGATGAATGAATGGAGGAGTCCGTGGGAGAGGATTCCGAGTCGACGTGAAGGTGTGGTGAAGTTATGACACTGCGTTCGTACTCATCGTCCGCATCGGAGTCGGCGTGGTAGGAGGTGTGGAGAGACATGACGGGAGATCTTTGGTGGCAAGGCAATATTCACCGAAAGTAGAGATGAATGGTATGCGGGGTTCGCAGGCGTCGCCGCCAGAGTGGAGGTACTAGGGCCAGCAAAGACAAACAAAATGGGTGTCGGCGGTAATGCGCCGAATGCTCTATTTTATAGAAAGCGCGGGCGGAACGAGGGGACGTCAAGACTCGAAGGGTTCAAGGGGAACATCGGCTGATTCGCAAGATCTTCGAGCAGACAGGGGTTGTATTGCGTCCCTCGTGTTCCGGTCGAGATATGATCTCGATGTTCGTTTCCGAGGAGGGGTGTTGTCGTCGAGTGCGAGTACGCGGCAATCAACAAGTTGAGCAAAGCGGGGAAGGTTGGCGGTTCAGGGCCACGGTCGGATAGGGGTGTTGGAGGAAAGTAAGGCCACCGGTGAAAGCGAATGATAGGTCTCTGTTCCCTGAAGTCAAATGTAAACGGAGGTCTAGGGGCATTAGAGAAAAGGTCGAGATTAGGCGAAGAAGAACCCCCGTCTGATGAGAATGGGGTTCACGTGACTGGGCCTGGACTCTTCATAACGGGGTAACACTCGAACCTTGGAACCTTGGTACTTCCACAAAGTATACGACTACATCAAATACTTACTTAGTACCTATATACACGGAGTAGGTAGGATATATTCTCCGTCAACTTGGAGTATTCGGTCCAATCAGGATCTATTTTCTATACATTTGAACTCAATATCTTTGGAATTACAATTGAATTTGTTACTCACCCCACCTGCCAAGGCACCGACTCAAATAATTATACCTTTGTGGCTCCCTCTATATCCCTTGACTCCAACTATCAGGCACCCATTGATCTTGGATAATGTCAAGCCGAGCTTTCTGGGTGCGCTTGAGATATCCGTCCTCGATGTGATTTGCCATGCCAACACCTTTGAAGCCCTCCTTGGAAACAGATTTGGGAGTCATCATTACCGAGCGACCTGTGATCGGGTAGCGGTAGATCGAATGGTGCTACTGAAATAGGTGTGTGCTGTTAGTGATTGATCTATAATTGCTAAAGGATAAATGTGTACCATGGAGCAACGTAGTTAATTCGAATATCTTGCTCATGAGAGTTCCGACGGGCTTTCCGCATCAGATCTCCCAGCCCATATTTACTGCTGCTCTATTGATAGTTTACCTTGTGCTAGCAAGTATTAGCCTTATATTATCCATATCTATTTGCCCGAGATAAAGCTCACTGACGAGTCAATCCATGAAGCTATACAGCGGTCCCACTCTTCGGTACTGGTTTGCTTGCGGAAATAGTGGACGACCAGTTTCCATGTACTCCGTATGCATTGTACCAATCAAGTTCATATTGACTACGTTGAGCTCCGGCTGGACAGCAGGCTTGTTGATAGGTATCAAAATAGGATAGAAGTGAGTTATTACTCCTGGAGGCATGGCGTAGAGTTGATACTCCACCATCTAAAGGTCCCCAGGCACGGCTGATGCTATGATAATATCGCAATTTTCGTGAGGAGAGGCGGTAATTGCCCCCATAGGAAGTGATATTACATTTTAGAAACTGAATCTGCCCGGTTTGGTGGAATGGTCCAATCCACGGGGCTGGTGTACTCATAACGAGGTATTTTGATATGGATATTTAACCTCTAAAGACTTGCTTTCTTGGATGCCCAAAATTGGAACCGTCATATATTAATTTCTGACGCCTATCGCCAATTTTAGGTCTGCATCATTCTCAGGCTCGGGTTAATGTCCGTGGAGTTTGTCCAGCGGGGGGGGGGGGGGGGGGGGGGGGGGGGGGGGGGGGGGGGGGGGGGGGGGGGGGGGGGGGGGCGGGGGGGGGGGGGG